>NJFT01000122.1:0-116577 GCA_002221725.1 Scedosporium boydii
GTACTTCTGAGTGTTGGGACTCGACTCTTTCAAGGCGTGGCATGCAATTTAACAGATGAATGGGGTACAAATCACCCCAAGGTCTTTTCCAGTATCAAGGTACTCCTTTCTTATCGCATCGCACTAATTAATGTCGAGATTTGAATACAAACGTAGGGATAAATTCTATCCATCCCTGTCCCTCATCTCACGAAGCAGCACGCCACAGTCTACAAAGGTTCATCTGGACCTGATCCCCCTTGTTCGCGAACCAAAGGCGGGATGCGACCTGGGCCGCCACGCATTAAGATCTTAATTGGCGACCCTCCAAAACCCCGGCTTGTGCAACCACGCCTATCCCTTTCGGTCCAGGTGCATCGACAATTGGCAAACGACATCCAACCGCCAGGTGAGGCGGGCAAGGCTCGGCGCCCTCCTCTCACGCAATATGATACATCACCGAACGTGGCGCCAGATCAAGCCTCTGGAACCCCGGGTCCTATCAGGCCCCCGAGATGGCTGGGCAATCCCTGGAGCTGGTGCCTGGGAGTGACCGCAGCCCAGGAGGGGTCCCAGGAGGGGTTTTGTCTGTTTTGGAAAAAAGATGCTGGAAAATTTTCACATGATGCGAGAGAGAAATAAGGATCTGTTATCTCGCTTCTTTCTCTAATTTCTCGATACTCATCTTTTCCAGACCTCTTCCGGAGGCCGGGCGGGATCGCGCTTCTCAAAACGATTCGAATCTCATCTTCTCCGTCCTTTTCCGTCGAATTTCAACAAGAGCCGGTTTCGGTCCAATCGATTAACAACCTGTTTCTTCTTATTACAGTGGGGAAAATTACGGTTGGAACGCCTTGATACGAACTCGGTCGTGCTCGCCTGTGAACATGAGCGCCATGAATACTGGGGCGGGCGGTATCGCGGAGGACTACCTCCTCATCTCCAAACAGTTCGCAGAATGGCAGCGAGAATTCGAGCAGATTAAGGTCCCGGAGGATCTCTTCAACGACGAAAAGAGGAGGATAGAGATTTGTGTGAGCGAAGCGCATGACGCCCTCGTTCGAACCTTATTAGTATGCCGGGTTCCGTTGGCCCAATATGAAGCGAAGCTGGGGGAATATATCAAGTGGGAGAATAAGCGTGCAGTTCTTCTTGATGCAGGTTGCCCGTGCAAGTTTCAGAGTTTCGAGAAGATGCACACCAGGCTAGTTGCAGAGCATTGCGATAAGTTTCGAGCCTTGACTGAATACGCCAGCCGACATACCGGCCTCTTGAATGACGACCGCTCGGATCACGATCAGGAACCTCGAGCCAACAGCGCAACAGACTCATCGGGGCCTTCCTCGGCCAAGGAGACCACGCGGATACAATCAAACACCAGTGCCACAATGTCACCGGAAACGGAAAATGCGAATACTCAGCCCCAAGAACGCGCTGGAGAAAATGGCCACCTTAACGTTGCCGAGCAACCTGTCATTCTACCAGACGAGCCTTCTACAACATCGGATATACCTGGCACCAAAGCACCCCATTCTGACAATGTAGGCCACCCATGCTCGCCAGCTTTCTTGTTCTTCACTAACGCATACGTGAAACAGAACAAGCGCAGGCGAACAACGACCGAGCTTTCTTCCGAGACGGAACAGCCCAAACGCCCGCGACTTGGTGATTCGACAGCTACTTCGAGGGAAGAAGCTTCGGGTGGAGGAGAAAATGAGATCACAGACTCTCGGTCACAACTAACAATTGAATTCGATGAGCTGTACCAGGACGGCGAAGCTGAATATAAACATCATATCGTTCAGTGGCCAAGTGTCGGTGGGAAGTGGTACATCATACGCTGCGACAAACACGACATGCATTTCGGTACAAGCCCACTCCACGCAGCCGGCCAACACCTCGCGGGCAAGAGTCATAACAATATGCAAAAGACGCTCGAGGTGGTTATCAAAGAGCTCGGAGTCGAAGTCTTGAACTGTGACGTGGAAAAACAAACCTTGAACAATGAGCTCTTCAAGAGGCTCGTGGACAGTGGTAAATACCTTCCCCTCAACAATAAGTGGGCTGCGAATTTCAAACGACCTCCCCCTTCCCAGACAAGAGGGTCGTCCCGGCGATCTAGGGATAGTCATGAATGGGTCACGGATGCGCGCCCAGGCGAGATTTATAAAGTCCTTTGCCCTAACCTGGGGGTGTATTTGGCGGTCGTCATTCTCCCTCGCGATTGCTTCAATGACCCGAGCTTTGACGAGATTGGGCTGCCTGGGGGGTCACTGGAAGATACTTGTCTTCTTGAAAACATCCCGGCATGCTACCGCGTCTGCGCGGCGACGAGGAAGATCGTGGGATGGGCTGATGGGTACGAAGATGGTGGGGAACTCATTACCGACCGAGAGTTCCCCGTCTTGTGTTTTGATGCGCTGCCGTACCTACGCAAAACATCGGTGACCTGGCGATCCGCTAAAGATCTTCGGGCGTTTGATATGAATAACCTGAGAGAAGAGAAAAGGGTGATTGAAAACTGCAAATACCTGGAGCAATTTTTAGCCATGCGGCGTCGGCAAAAGCAAAGGGCGCACGGGGAAGAGAGAGTTGAAGAGGAGGAGGAGGCGGCGGCGGCGTCTCCTGCTCGTGCTCGGCAGCCATCACCACTACAGGCAGCCGGGAACTTTGTAACTACAGGGGTAGTGGGAGGAGGCTCCGGTTCACCTGACGGGCCAAATCCAGTGAATAGCCTCCAAACCACGAGTATCCAGTGTGATCCCCAACGTCTACATGGGTACGGCCCGATCATCCAAGCTGAAGAAGAATCCGAAGGGAGTCCGCGTGCAGGAGAAGAGATATCGATGGGAGCACCTGTTCAACCCGATTTACCGAGTCCAAACGGCGAGGCCCAGCAGGAGCTGCAAAGGCACCCTGAGTATACCGGACAGACCATTCAAGAACCGGATACTGGGCCACAGCAACGAACCGAAGTAGCTGGACGTTCGGGAAGCCGAGACCGTTCGGCAGTAGAAATACTCCAGGAAATCCAGTGGGCTGCATCGGCCGGTGCGCCGCAGGGTTGCCCTCCTAACGCTGGCTTTGCTGAGCGTCCGGCTAATGCCACCCGGTCGCCACTCCAACCTCGTTATGCTTCTGTAAATCACATACGGAACCGCCGGCCTGAAGCAGTCAGGAGTTCTAGAGAGATTCGAACAGGTGGTGGCATCCCTACTTCGGAATCCCGATTCGTGCCGATCCCCGACTCACAGCGCTCGCATCATCTCAACCTGACAGGTCCATCAGATATCCCCGGTACTCCGCCCCATCCTTCCACCCTGGGCGCCCGCCAGCTTCTCACTCCCGAGACGCCATATGGCTCATTAGGACACGAGCAACGCGAAGTGCCGCAGCAGACATGCCAGTCGTCTTCCGATGTGCGGCCGCAGCTCTCACAGTCCACGGCACACGCCATTGCCGGACAAACGCAGTTTTCAAGTGAATTTAGACAATCAACAAGTACTCCGGGACCAGCGCAGAACCCGACACATACCCCTCACTTACGTCACTCGCCGTTGCAGTTTCCACCAGGCATTATAGCGCCAGAGGCACAAGTCTTGGATGCCACATTTGCCCAGGGCAATGATACAACGACATACGTTCGAGCTCCCGAGGCCGAGATGGGAGCACCTCAGCAATCGGACTTCGGCGACTCATATGACCCTCAGGATGAGATATGGAGCTTTTCTGAATGATATGTATCTTAGAGGGAGAGTGAATATTGTGTGTTTCTTGGGTTGGGCAATGTAAGAATTGAACTTTAACATCATCTGAAAAGCGACAGCGTGTTAGCTGGTGCGAGTGGGCAAAGTCGGCGCTGTTTATCTTGCCCCAGCTGTATTTCTGTCCAGGAAATAATTAGGAAATCCAAAATCACTCACTCACCTTGCTGTCCACTTTCCCATCCTGCTAAGAGAGCCTCAACTCCTTCACATCTGCACCATTGAGTGCCTAGTCATAAGTGTCTCTTTCGCAAGTTCTTCAAGTTACTGGCTAGCGGCTTCGCAAGGCACCAATACACCCGAGAGGGTGCTCTGCCATTGGTCTTTGGAAACTCGGGAGTCGGGAACCAATGGAGGCGCGGGAGGTGGCAGCGGAAGGATCGGACAACCTGCCATATTGGGGATGCGGATCCCTCATGTTTCAGAAGCGACAAGCGCTCCTTTCCCACCTATTGGACCTCTCGATATTATTATCATCCTACTTTTAAGGGCGGCTGATGCTGACAATTCCCAGGCAGGCTAAGTGCAATCCTGGATGGCCAAATAGGCGAGGAAAGATCCATCTGGGGCGGTGCTGAAGCTGACTTCACTGCCAAATGCTACGCCGGACTTCGGTACGATTGGTTTACCGCTAGCATGGAAGAACAGGGGAGGACCACTCTGACATCAGCACGAAGTCCGGAAGATGGGGGCGCCGAGATAATTTTAATTTTGACGATGCACTCAGACGAAGTGGTAGGGAAAAGGGGCGTAGCCACAATGGAAAAAATAGTGATGATCAAGGCGTAAATTTCGGGAACACATCGTGAGTATCACAGAAGATGAAAAAGTATTTAAGGCATCGGATCGCTCTGGACAACTAGCCATGAAAAGCAGCTCTTAAAACTCACAATCCAAATAGCAACTGACGATAATTACCATCTTCAATTCCTGGGTCCTCTTTCCCGCCTGTCGTGCATTTTCAACTTTTCTGAACCTCCAATCTTGATGATGCTCTTTTCAACTCCCTTCGGGCTCCGGCCCATCGTTTTGGTGATGTTTGGCTTCACCGCAACTGCCGTGCTAGCCAACCCTGCCAACTCCTTTTGCGACAGAGGCAACCTCCCAACGCCTGGCGATTGCCAGGCTGCCATTGCAAAGATCAACCCAAACGAAGTCTACACTGGTATTCGCCAGTTCAGCGCGGGGGACTGCACTGTTGAGTTGCGCGGTGCCCTCAGCTCAACGAATCCGCCCCCTACTCGAGGGAGTGATATCATCATGCAGGCCCAGGATATCCTCGAAGACGGTTGTCAGGGAGTGGGCTTTTGTGAAGACACGGGCGGCCATGTAAGCTCAAAAAACCGCAGATCAAATATCTACCGGGAGAGCCCAACACACTGATATGTGGTAAATTCGCTATAGGTCTCTGTGCGCCAGTGTACCGTTTGCATGTACGGGACTTGTGCGGTCTGCAACGCCCCACGCCGCCGTGACATCGGGGACGCAGGCGGATCCCTCCCAGGCCGTTCGCTTGAGGAACGACAGCCTGAGCCCGGCAGTTTCTCCAGGCGCCGTAGAGTAGCTTCGGAACCAGAGCTCGCATCCGCTCCACACCTTGTCGCTCGTCAAAATCCTGAGCCAGGCGTGGAGTGCCGAAGCAGCCTCAACCCTCCCTCTGTCGATGCTTGCAAGAAGCTCGCGGACTCCATTCGTGGACAGACACTATCCTTGCCTTTCACCACTAGCGTCGATGATTGTGATCTTGCTGTGTTTGGGCATTTCCGGGACCTGGGTGCAAGTGGTGATAAGATTGCTGATCGCATTTCGCACGACTCTGATGTGTGTGCGAGCGCTGGCTCGGATCCAGTTGTGGGCTCCCAGAAGGACACCACCCAAGAGCTGATTTTTGTTGGGTTTACCATCTGGTTTGGAAACTTGTGTGGCAGGTTCGGCTTTGGGATGGCAAACTGCGTCCCCTGATAAGCATGTCCCAGAGAACTGACCGATGATGAGTTTGGAAATTTATGTTTTGACTTGTCAGTGTTGCTTGCATATGGGTTTACACTGGAAGATAGGCATCAATGGATCAATTGATTTTGTTTATTTCATCAACTTGCTTGGGCATTGTGGGATCAACCCCTCGACCCTTTAATCTATCCTCTCCGTGGTCGAGGGTTTCCCCACGAAGGCATCGACAAATACTCCACTCTTTATACTAGTAACACCTCAAATCTGATAGAATTTGCCATGGAAAACAAGGAAACGGAGAGCAATGGACATTATCCCAGATCTGTTGTGTCGTCGGCGCTGAAACAGAGACTAAGTGTCAAGGAGCGTGCGGCATCTCTATCAAACCCGAGAACATCAGCTTCTCTATTCCACGTCCGACAGATACGTCCCGTGCCTCTGCCCACGCTAACACTTCTTCAGGGTCCCTGCATTGATGCCAAGTATTGAAATCCGGGTAGGGAACGGGGTTGTTCTGAACCCAGCGAAAGGTAATTAAACCGGTATCCGCATGGCAACTAATGACTTGCCGCAGTATCTCAACGCAGTGATCTAAAGGTCTTTCATGTAAGTGATATGATATAACGTGAAATGCCACATAATAATGTAAGGATAGTATTGCTCACCGAGGTGCATCATGGTATTGTGGGAGTACGAGCCGTTCTCAAAAGGCCTCCATTCCTCGTAGTAATCGTGGTGTACCGCTTTCCGAAGCAAGTTCTAAGGGAGATTCTTCAGTCAACATGGACAATGTGACGACATATCGTTGAGAGGCCTACCAAGCAATGTAATTGATGGAATAGTTCTAATGTCGCCATGTATCCCCCTCCGTTACTCTCACTGTATTGGACGGTGGAATTGAACCAGTCATCATCGGATGTCTTGTTAGAGAGTTCAATGTCCTCTTTACCAACCGAAATTAATACTGCGGTGCCATCGATCCACGCTATATCACCTCGCATTAGTGTCATGCCGGTGTATCAGAGAGGGCGGAGGAAGAGGCTGACGGTGGTCAGTGAACCTGTCCCATTCACGGTCGATTCCAGGACTCGGGTTCCCGCGATATCGGTTGGTAAACTCGAACGACCCGTTAAAGCGCGTCGGGACCCTCTTCAGGGTAGAGAGGTCATCGGCTATGTGTGCGAGTGTGAGCCCTATACTCTATGTATCAAATGTGGGGGTCGATGGATAGGGAAACCTACTCCAACTCATGTCCAAACATGAACAAACGGAGTTTCCCCTGCTCTTCAGCCCGCCTAGGAGAAAAGCTGTGAGGATGACAAAAATACTTAAAGAGCAGCGGAGGAGAGTTGGAAGAAGCCCCCATTGCTGTGTGTAAGCATCAGGCTTGTCACAGTTGTTGCCAAGCACACGATCTTTGATGGGATCATTTTGTTGAAGTGGTGAATACCGAGATCTGGAAAAGAACATGTTTATGAAAATTTCCTTCGTTAATCTCGGTCAATGGATGGGAAAGGACATCAAGCAATGCGCTCAGGCAGGATGTGGTGTTGAACCACCTAGTATATGTATGGGACTGCGTCAATCTTGTGCCGTCTCTAATTACGGGCATGGCACGGGGTCCTACCTCACCGCAGAAAGCGAAGTACTTAAAGTTACCCTACCTTCCTCAACACCGAAGGTTGGACTTTTGTGGGAAATCCTGCCTTCCAATGATCCTCCAACTGACTTGAACACCTCGCGAAGAATCCGGAGCAGCCATGGTCTCCCCAAAGCTCTCCAGCGAATTCTTGGAAGCACAAAATTTATTGCAACAAAACGCGCAAGAGACCGAAAACTCACCGGGTCCAGAGAGGGTGACCGAGAAATTCAAGACGAGAATCCACCTCGCGCTTCTTTACTTCTCCAATGCCATCCTCCTTGCGTTTGTGGTAGTTGGGTTGTTGATTGCGAGACCTAAGCCAGCTCATACTGAGGTGTACTGTACGTGCCATGGAGAGGAGAGAGTGTGTGATAGCAACTAACAAGATGGCTGACTGAAAACAAATATTGTTAGCGCCGGCGTTGGATATCGTCAAATACACGAATGTCGTCTTTCTTGACAACGTGTACGAAGTGTCGCCGTTCCAGGGCACGCCGGATGACATTAAGGACGACTTATGGGATAAACTGTACCGGAGTGAGTCAAAAAAGTTTTGTATTCTTGCTGCCACACACCAGGCGTTAATACATTTTCCCGTCTAGACACGAGCACAACTGTCATTGATGCTGCATCCGCGAAAAAGCTCCCAAACGCGACGATGGTCCTTCCTGGCAGGAATGGGGATGGGATCATATCCCTTGAGGTGTTTCACCTCTTGCATTGCCTGGTAAGGAAAGGAAGCATCTCGGGCTTCTTCACTAGCTCATGGTGACCAGAACTCGTTACGGAAAAGCCTCTACCCCGAGAGGTTCCCCGACTACAGCGTTTTCTTCCAAAACGGCACACGCAACCCCGATAATTCCGTTCACCACGGTAACAACCCCCCCTTTTCTTATTTTAGAAAATGCCAAGACTAACATATTTATGGCCTCGACCATTGCATTGACCGGATCCGACAGGCGACCATGTGCGCCGCTGATTTGGGAGCAACATACTGGCGCTGGAACGAGTTGCTCAATAAGTGGCATATCAACATGCGGACGACGCACACATGCCGTAATTTCGATGACATTCGAAAATGGGCCGTAGCTAGGAACTTGCTTGATTGGGATGAGACAATCCCGAGTCGACTGACGGGATAGTCGTATGTTGCCAACTGGACATGTTCCATTCCAATCGGCTTTCGACTTGGACGAGGAGGAGGCCAGGTGAGGGAGAGAAGTTTGTAGATTAGCCTTGACGGTGTCGTGCCCAAAACAGTAGCTGACTACCGGGAATCCACCACCAGAGGTCGTGAAATGATTAAAGAATCCTTTTAATAACCTATATATATTTAAGGAAAATTTAACCAACCCTCGTCTCCAGTCAACGCGGAGAGCGTTGGCTCAGAATCTTGGCTGGTTGAACCTTTGTCGGTGAAAGAGTGCCAACTCACATTGCGATAAGTTGAAATAGAGATTAGATGCCAAATTAGCGCGGGGTAAGGGTTGATCGGCCAATCTTTCCGGCCGGTAGAAGTGTTTATCTGCCCATATTGTGTCTGAAAACTCCAAGGATGCCAAGAGCTGTCGGTGTGAAAGCAGTGTTACACAGGTTATGCAAGAAGGGCGAGGACCATCCGCATCAACAAGCCATCTATCTCAAAAGTTGGCTGCCTCTTTGAGAAGGACGGAGTAACGCCGAGGAGCCCTCCAAGATGGTGGCAGCACCTAATATGAGGGTCACAGTTGCAGATGAGACTCGGAGACGTTATACTGCCCGAGAATTGCGTACATCGATTCCCCTCGTTCAACACATTAAAAATAGAAACCAACACACCCAGAAGCGGGGAAATCTTTCGCCGTACATGTTGTGACAGGCTGATCCAACATGAAGGGCAACGACAAGCATGACTTTGATACTCCAGAACCAAAAGCTATTGCACCAACACAAGAACTCTAGACAAGGAAACCCTATCAGAACGATGAAGGAGTGTGATGGCTGAGGGCCTCAAGTCCTAAGGAAAGGCAGACAAGCTATCACATGCGGTGTTTGTGAATCAGGGATGATGTGGACTATTTAATGGAGTCCTTCCTCCCATCTGTGTCAAAAACGTTCAAGCCCAAAAGGTACCCTCATCAGTTCCAAAATCACGATGAAGCCCACTACTTTCCTCGCCAGTTATTTCCTTATCTTCGCGGCATCATTTGCCATAGCTTCACCCATCGCCCCTGTCGAAGGATCGAACGTCCCAGAGAATGTATGATTCATTCCGATCCATCTTCTTTTTGTGGCCTTGCACTCACTAACTGTTACAGGACGAGGACAAGAAGCGAAAGAAGAGCTACTACGATTAGGATGACGCCCTCGTGTCCACAGAGAAAGTGTTGATAAGTTGGGGATCAAGGGACGGGCTCGAAGGAGTGGTTATTCTGCGAGAAGACGGTTGGAAAGTGGGTTTGATGTTACAGTTTGACCTATTGAGATATATGGAGCTCCTGGAGTCGATAGCACGGGCCCTGATACTTGTGCTCTAAGCTTGATTCCATATTTCTTTCCCCTTCTTCGCCCTTCATTAGCTTAACATTTGAATAAAATTTCTTCTTTTTACAATTGGGACTTCAATTCCGTGCCAGCCATCTCTGAGCATAAAGACATGAATTCCGATGTCTATGGGACTTACCTGCCCGGGATGATAGGCACCTTCCTTGAGAGAATCGGCAGCTTGATATTGTCCCTCTCATTCATTAGATTTAAAGGTGGTGTCTGATTCGGACTTGCGCGGTCCTCGGCCAAATGGGAAGCGGATAATATAGACCCATGGCGCGGAGCGTATTGCGAGCATACGACGGGAGATTCCTTCCGGGTCTGCCGTATTACTTCCCGTGTCTCTTTCATCTAGTTCGTGTAACCGACCCCCTCTCGAATCCTTCCACCCTTGATGACCACCACCCCCTATTCGTGAACCGAGCGGTCGCGGGTCATGAGCGTCCCCTCCCTCTCGACAACTTTCGAGTCCCTTCCATCTCCGCTTCTACGACTCTCCAAATCTGACCCGCCGAATTGTGTCAACATAGCGAGGTTTCTGGACCTCCCTACCTTTACTTTAGCAAAGGTGTTTCTAGCAAGTCATGTCGCAGCCAGCTGAAGACGCGAACCCTTTCAGAGATTCATTTGCGAAGCATGATCAACGACGGTGAGTACTGTTCAGAATCTTCCCGATTTACGGTTCATGTATTGATAAGTATTTAGTGACCCACATTGGATGGTGACTCTAATCAATGCCTCCGAAAATGCGCAGATTGAGAAATGCGTTCTCTTTCTCTCCATTGCGTGGCTGGCTTTCAAAACCCTAGCTGCCCCACGGTCAAGGATCGCGGAAGCCAAACCATACCAACCAAGAGGCAGGAAAGTCTATAAAGTCTTTAGTCAAGGACTCCAAGGAGTTTCTTTCGCTTCTTTCCTGTCTTCCCCCCGCCGTGACTACGGGAAGAAATGGACTACGGCGGTCTTGGGATACGTCCTCGCCCTAAGCATTGTCAAAACGTTCATCGAAGGTGGTCGTCTGCGGGGCCTGTTGCATCAGCAGATAGCTGTCCTTTCCCTTGCCCTATTTCTCCTCCTCGGTACTATGGATATACTCGCGTCTTCGATTCGTAGTTCATCCTACAGACCTGATACCGCTACATTCACCGCATTTGCGTCATTGTTGGCAAATCTGGTTGTTATCGCTTTGGCTCCTCGAGAATGGACGCCACCAAACTCAAATAGTGCGTACAACAGCCTGCCGATAGCTGCGAAGATGAAGCCATCGAGGGAAGAGATATGCAGCTGGTTCGACCGCTACTGTAGCTTTGGACGAGTGAACCCGCTCATCCGAAAGGGCTGGAAACATCACACGATTGGTGTGAATGAACTGGCAGATCTCCCATGGCATTGCAGGCCAGAGGTTTTGCACTCGCAGATCGCGTCCATGCGACAGAGGTACAAGACGACGGCAAGGACGCTAATAATGCTCCTATGGAGAGAGCTGCTTTACTCGCTTGTATTCGCTGGGCTCTTCTTTGTGGCCGAGCTCGCGGTTCCACTGAGTCTTTATAACCTCCTGGAGTACCTCAGAGATCCTGAAGAAGCTCTCTTCTACCCACATATATGGCTGCTTGTCATGTTCATGGGCGAGATATTCGGGACTATCGTACAGCAACAATGCGCGTTCATCTCATTCCGAGCCAGTATAAAGCTAAACATAGCTCTGAAATCTGAAATATACCAGCGCACAATGCAATCCAAAGAGCTCCAAGGCGATTTCACCGACAGCGGTGCGTCAACTCGGCAAAGCAAGTCTTCCTCGCCGACCGGGAAATTGGCAAACTTGATATCGACGGATATAAAGACTCTCATGGACGCCCGGCCCGTTCTCATGATCGTTTCTGGAGTCCCGATCGGCTGCTTGACCGCTATTGTTGGTCTTTACCGTGTGATTGGCTGGCCGTGCTTCGTCGGCTTTGCCATCGCGGCATTGGGGTCCCCCGTTACCACATGGATCGCACATCGAGTAGGAACCGAGCAAGATGGCTTAAAAGATGCGCAGGACTCCCGGATATCGGCTGCGTCTGAGTATCTCCGATCAATCAGGATAATCAAATACTTTGGATGGGAGGATACGATGATTGGCCTTTTGAATGAGGCTCGAGTCAAAGAGCAGAAACATATGTGGGCAATCCATATGTTGTCAGCAGCCTCTATGAACGTTGCTTATGGTGTGCCAACCATTGCTCTTTTGGTCATTTTCGGTCTCCATGTTTGTGTCCGAAAGCACACTCTGACGGCATCGACGGCATACACAACAATCAGCCTATTGGGAATAATCCGAGATAATTTCGCGTTCGTGGCGTCCTTGAGCATGATCATTCCCAAGCTCGCAATCCCTTGTAGACGGCTTGACAAGTTTTTCTCGAGCACGAGACCTCTCGACGTGTATCCTGAGGGGCCACTCCGAATACAGGGAGCAACCTTCTTCCGAGGTCTCTCGAGTAACTTTTGCCTAAGGGAAATAACAATCGATTTCATTCAGGGAGGTCTAAATGTTGTGGTTGGGACCAGTGGGAGCGGCAAGACGACGCTGTTGCTAGCAATCCTTGGAGAGACTGTCAGAGACCAAGGTTATATCTCCCGCCCAACCGATGTTGCTTACGCGTCACAGACCCCTTGGCTTCAGAGTTTATCCGTTCGTGAGAATATTCTATTTAATAGCTCTCATAAGCCGGATAGGTACCAAAGAATTATTGAAATGTGCTGTCTCGGACCGGACCTGGACGAACTACCTAATGGGGATGCGACAAATGTAGGCGAGAATGGCTCGGACCTTTCAGGCATGACAACTTCTCTTCTCCGTTCTGCTCTCATTGTTGTCCTCATTTTCTGACCATGCGGTGTAGGTGGCCAACGGGCTAGAATCGCTTTGGCACGGGCATTATACTCAAACTTCTCGCTCCTACTTTTGGATGATGTTTTCTCGGCAGTCGACTCCAAGACAGCCACAATGATGTGGAATAAGATTTTCTGCACGGATTTCCTCCGAAATAGGACTGTGGTCCTAGTTACCCGGCTCCCATGGTTGCCTGCCAAAGCGGACCTTACCATAACCTTGAACAACGGCTCCGTGGAATCGCAGGTTCGAAACGCTGGACCTCGTACGGAGATACCTGTTCCCTCGGAAGCCGTGGAACGAGCAGGAATGAGAAATGAGAGAGGCAGTGGCGCTATTGGCCTGAGCGATGAGGAAGAGGAAGAGGACAGCGAAGGAGAAGAAGAAGGAGAGCAAGAGACAGATATTGACGAAGAAATGGCATTTTCTAGTCTTTACAGCCGTCTCTCTTGTAAGGCCCGTTGTTACTTCGAGGAGTTCTTGACTACTGCTAACACTTGCATTGACAGTTGTACAATATATATCTCATTTCGGTACACTCATTGCGATTGCTCTGACACTCTCAACCCTGTTCATCTTCACTCTTAGCGAGCAAGGGACCAATTATTGGATGTCTCTTTGGGTGGATCAGGGTAAGAGCATCGAAGTCGATAACAACATGGCGTTTTATTTGGGCATATACATGATGATAAGCCTCTTTAGTACAGCCATGGAAGGGGTCGTGTTCTTATCCTTCATGCGCGGAAGTTGGGTGGTGGCAAAGACATTGCATGCAAAAGCGGTATCAGCTGTCATGAATGCGCCGCTCGGTTGGTTTGGTGAAAACCCTGTTGGCCGAATCGTCAACTGTCTGTCTGGAGACATGGATAGCCTCGACCAGAGCATCGCGGAGCTCCTTACTGACTTTCTAGACGAGTGTGTTAAGATACTGCTCAAGATGGGCAGTGTGGTATCCGTCCTTCCAAGCTTCATGATACCAGCAACAGTTCTGTCGGCCCTGGGAGCCTTTGTCGGCGAGATTTATAGCCGCGCAGCAGTCTTCATCAACCGCCTCGTGTCATCCAGCCAGTCTCCCATTCTTTCCCACATCTCATCCAGTCTGGATGGCCAGGTAATCATTCGAGCCCAGAGCGGAATGCCCGTCATCTTTAACGAGAAATTAAACAGCCTTCTTTATGATTCTGCCCGAGCCATGGTTGCGCAAAGGGAATGTGACCAATGGCTCAAGTTCAGAACAAACTCGATCAAAGCATTAATCAATGTGTTGGCGGGGACATTAGCCTTGTCAAGGCAAAGGAACATCTCGGCTGGTCTCGTGGCCTTCTCTCTGTCTCAGGCTGCGGGAATGAGTGCTTCGATTCTCAGACTTGTTTTTGGGATGAATGAGCTGAACGTCGAGTTGCAAGCTGTAAGGACCCCATGCCCCGCTTTGAACCACTCACTCCGTTTCCCTGTTAATAATCACCGAACCGCAAGTAGTTCCATCGAGTGTCGGAATATTGCGAACTCTCGCCTGAAGAACAACAATTTGTCGCTCCAGTTGAGCACCGAGACCCAAAATCCTTCGACAATATAAAAACCAATGTCCCCGAGAATTGGCCGCGATCTGGCCGCATTGAGTTTCGAAATGTGACTGCTCGATATGATCCCGATGGCCCAGATATCCTCAAGAACATAAACCTGACCTTCAATGCTGGCGAGCGGACGGCTATCGTCGGACGAACTGGGAGTGGCAAGAGCACGGTATGATAAACTCAATAACGATATCACGGACTCAATAACGATATCACGGTCGATGGATGTGCGCTGATATATGCAGCTTATTCTGTCTATTCTTGGATTCACACATATCGTCTCAGGCGAGATTCTTTATGATGGCGTCAATATCAAAACCCTCCCTCGGAAAAAATTGCGTCAAGCCATCGCGACGATACCTCAAGAGGCTGAATTATTCCAAGGTACGATCGCCTTCAATATTGACCCTACAGGAACGATCCCCGAACCCGAGCTCCAGAAGGCCATCGATGTGTGCCTATCCATCCTAGAGATAACCTCGGGCCCGCACACATCGCCCTCCACGGCGAAAGCCGAGGGAGTAACCGACGTTGGTAATACTCCTCTCTCACTTCACACGCAGGTAGACACAGGAGGAAAAAACTTCTCCCACGGACAACGCCAAGTGTTGTCATTATGTCGCATTCTCGCCCGGCAATCCAAGCTCGTCCTTCTGGATGAAGCAACTTCAAGCATGGATGTTCGGGCAGACGCTGGGATACAAAATGCCTTGAGGGCGGAGTTATCAGGTGCAGAATGCTACGGCAGAAGCTGAATTACCATTGCTCATCGGCTGCGTACGGTGGCGGATTATGATAAGATCGTTGTGATGGGATTTGGGAAAGTTTTGGAAGCGGGCACCGCGTCACATTTGATAGCTAAGAAGGGCCAGTTCTACGAAATGGTGAGACAGAGCGGAAATTGGGAGGCTTTTGTTGATCTACTATAACTTCTTGACATTGTCATGAGAAAAAATTGAAAACCCAACTCTTACCGGCAACGGTAAAGTAGCCAACCTCAGAAACGATGAGATGATGATGAGTCCTCTAGCTGCCAACGTAGCAACCATGAAATTCACGAGAATGAGGCTCAGACACTCCTAACGAAGAGTTGACCGCGGCCATGGAGTTCTGCCTCTCAGTTCCCAGGTTCCCATCTTGCGGACTGCCGTAAAACCCAACCGAATTCATGGTAATTGCAAAATCTTGCAAAATTGCTCGGATGACGAAGGGATGGCGTGGACTGTTGAAATCTTGAGCCATTGACGCAACGGATTTATAATAGCTAATGCAAGATGCAACCTCAAATCCAAGCGGGATTTCCCAAGAGTCCAGGCCATTGCGTGTTCCTCATGTGTTGGAGCGACGCATGCCCTGTGAATTGTGAATCCCTGCGCTAAGACTAGGCAGAAAGATTAATTTGATGTGATGGATGAAAGGGAGGGTTAGATGTGAAACCAAAGACTGAAAGGGCGTAAAACAGCCATCGTAATATTGTGTGGATGGGAGGAAAGCGTAATTGGATGCCTGGAGAGCAGAGCCAATATTATCGTTTTTGGTTTAGGGTTCGGGTTCCATAATTGGATACGATTGGAGTTCGAAGACGTGTGGCTGCTCGTTTCGGTTATCATCCCCACACTCCGGATGAGCTTATTTTATCGTTTTGGAAAAGTGTGCCAGAGCCTTAGAGACATGAGCGTCATCTGAGGCCATTGGAAAAAACCGCGCCAGTCTGGTGATGCGGCGAAGCTCCTGGTTGCCAGGCCCGCTGTGACTCAATACTGCATGGTCGTGAAATGCACAGATGAGGCGCAAGCAAACGAGTAAAACCGACGAAATACGATCGTAGTTCACCGTTTTCGTAAAAAGAAAAAAAAAAGAGAAAAATTGCTCCAGCCCTCGCCTCTTAGTGCAATGACTCAATCACCGCTGCTTCTTTTGGTTTCATCGGCAGCCCGCTTGCACCGCCAGTCGGCCGAGACGTGCCCGTCTTACGCATTCCATGTTGGACGAGCAGGGATAAATCTGGATGCCTAAAACCTAATCCCCCTTCCGGGTAAGAAGGTACCTGCATCTTGGTAGTCTGCCCGACTTCATCCGAAGTATCTCTGCATCTTGATGCCCCACCACACTGGATTGTGCTGGATTGTGCTGGATTGCGCAGACCGCAGCCTTTCAACTTATTTGTTGATAGGTGTGACATTGTGGCTGACGCAATTCATCGATGGCTAGAATGCCTTGAAGCCAGTCGAGACACTCGGGCGTTGGTGAAGGGTCTCGGAGACCGGCGTCACGAGCATCGCGATGGTGTATATAATGGATTGGAGATTCCTTCTGACCTGATCTTTTGGGAAGCTTATCCAACAACTCAGAACATCATCAATTAATCACTCTTCCAAGATCCTCAAAGTCATCAAGAACTTCCTCCATACGCTCTCCATTCCAACATCGACACCGCCAATATAAGTCCTTCTCTGTTCAATTCCGCGACTTTCCTGTCTCTCTTCAAGATGTCCAAATTCTACACTCAGAACAGCGCCTCCAAGGCCCTTGACAGCTCCTTGAGCACTTCGGGTCTTCGCGCTTCTACGGGGTCCAAGCAAAACTTCACATACGATACCGAAAGCATTATGACCAACGACTCGGCTCCCGTCAAGACCAAGGCCAAGCCTGAATGTCAGTGTCGTCAACTCACCAAACGTCCGCGTATTCCTCGTTCTAACAGCGGTCAACTTGCAGACAAGCCTCAGCCACTTCCGAAATACCTTCAGAATGCCATGACACAGTGGTCTTAATCAGCAAGCGGATCTCACTTTTGTTTCGACTACACTGGCTGGGTAATGAATAATGTTTATTAACTGAGACGCATGGATACTCAAAGAAGGAATGGATGGGCGGCGTTGGGGGCTTGGGTTGTTGCAATTATTGCTTTGGAAAATGGGGAAACAAAGGTTGGGGTGGTGAATGGAGCATTTGCTCCTTCGCCCACCAGTCTTACCTGTTTCGAATCGCTCTGTTTCCTGTTTTAGTTCTCTCATTTCGAAGATATAAACTTCCTTTTCTTAGGATTGGGTGCGCAGATCCAGAAATGATTGTTTAAACTTAAAGAAACTCAGGGGATTCGCCTCTTATTTTGCTGCCCGACATATCTCAGTTAATGGGAACAACGTCTTAAGTGTATATAATTACGGTTCGTCCCACTAGATCTTCAGATCTGAAAGCCTTTACGACACCGAAACGTTGCTCGTCTCTTCTCGATAATT
Source organism: Scedosporium boydii (assembly GCA_002221725.1). Classification (NCBI taxonomy): domain Eukaryota; kingdom Fungi; phylum Ascomycota; class Sordariomycetes; order Microascales; family Microascaceae; genus Scedosporium; species Scedosporium boydii. The sequence continues at coordinate 17,559 of NJFT01000122.1, forward strand.
GTTCTCTCCGTACATTCAATACCAAGATTGCCAGCTATGTGCTGTTATATTCTGTTTGAAAGGGCATGCCGATTGCCCTCACCTCACTTAACAGTAGCTTATAGTATCAGTACCAAGTTGAGACATACAAAACCGGGTTCAAAGGGATAGTTGCGCGGCAAGGCACACACACACACACACCACAGGAGTCCAAATCCAAGCTCACAATATAGGACGCCGTCGGATATCAGTTGTAAACAACAACCAATTTTCATATTTGGCCAGTTCTTGGCTCTTCTTGTCCGGGGCTATTTGGACCTCATGCGGATGGTTGAAATAGGGTAAATGGCGGAGGAGAGAGCAGACCTCCACCGCCCTCGCAAGACCTCGTAGGTTCTCGACGGTAATAGACGGTTAGTCTCCCTCCGGTGGTTCACGGATTTCGTATTCGTTGACATATATTTTATGTGATAAAAGCAACGCATGGCGGCGATACACTCGTCCTGCGAGTGCTGGATGTCGCCAAGCCAAGACATTTTCTCTTCTGCCGCTCTATGATTTGCTTTCTTCGGTTTGACTTGCTTTAGCCATTTGGATTGTCCCGTCAAGCAAGTGATGTCTTGAAGGTGAGGATTTGGTGTTCCCCAGTGTCAATTCAAAACCTCGCCACTACTGCAGGAGTTAACGGTTCATCTTGATCTTGGCAATTCGACAATCCAATTATACCTTCCGCACTTAATACAATGCAAGCCACCGTTCAATGTGGTATCGGTCCTGGTAAGTCTCCAGCCATGGTACAGATATTGACCGCCTCCAGCCGATCTGAGATGCTCAAGCGTATCGAGTATTACTCCAAGGCTGAAAACTATAGCCTAAATAGTTCAAGGTAAGTCTAAACCCTAACGACGAATTTATATCTAAGGCGGCCCGGACTGTTGATACTATTCATCAGGCAGTTATCGGTCTGTTACTGGTTAGGAGCTTCTTTCGACTAGGCTTGACAGTCGTGGACGGATTTGATAGGAATGTAAATTTGTCTTCCGAATACCAAGCCAGGTATGAGCGGTGAATAGGCAATCCCTCGATTAATTCAACAACGATCTTCCACCCTCTGCCGGCGGAGCTGCAGCATGACATCTTTTTCCATACCCATAACCCCTGCTTCAAGGGCATTTGTGGCTTTCTTCGCGCGTCTCTCTCGTTTGCGATCCCACAACCACATAAACAACACCACGGCCAAGGTCAACGGCGCCGTAACGACAAAATAAATCCATAACTGAGGCGCCACGTCGATGCGTGCCTTGCCTTCGGAGTCGCTGGCTAAACCGCGAAGCACCCGTTAGTCACGCTGCTAAGTATTCGTTGGGATAAGATATATCTAGTGGGTACACACCATGGAAGTTGAAGAAAACCATGCTGAATAGAGATGCGATGAAGGTACCGGGAAGAAATACCGCACCCATCATCGATAGACGTTTCAGGGCGTTGCCATCTTTTTTGCTCGCCTGGGCGATCCGTCGCTGGTCCGTGATCATTGCCACCATTTGAAGGTTGACTATGGATTCCCGGTGTGCCATTACATTTGTCAACTGTCATTAAATGCGCGTCAGTAAGACCGGAAAACCCTTGGTTTTGAGACCGAATAACTTACAGCGTTCCTCTGGATGCTGAGCCGCTCAATAGTCGTATGTACGTAGCCCTCAATCGCCCTCAACTTTGTCCGATAGAACGCCAACCTTCCGTGAATGCTAGAATGGGTCGCTTCGAGCTCCGGAGTCCACGTCTCTGGCATGACCCTCGTCCTAAACAAGGACATTGCATCCTCCATACCTGAGATGATCTCAAGCCAATCTTGCGGCCGCCTTCGCAGCATCCGCGCATGACATTCGACAAGCGCACGATTCGTGTCCTCGATGTCGGCCATGCTCTCCTTAACCCCGGCGGTGGTGCCTGTACTGCTACCGTCTTCTTGAGCCTCTACGCGCTGCGATATGGATTGTTCAAGACGCCGTACCCATTCCCGTGTATCGCGCAGCTGTTGATCGCGTTCTAAGCCGAGGCCGTACGAAAGTAGTATGAGAGGGAGAATAAGGGGATGGTCGGTTTGCGTGGCGCATTGTATGAGATCGTCAATGGCCTTCTTGCTGTGCGACGTTGACGTACCCTTAACAAACCCAGTCGTCATTCGGGTAGAAAAGCAATGAGACAGGACTACTTCCCAGCCTTCTGTCTTTCCTTGTTTTCGGGTATCTGATTTACGGAAGAGGACGTCTGTGAGAGATATAAGGTTAGGGTTAGGTGCGAGGAGATCCGTGTTCTTGAGATAGTTCACTTACGTAGTCTCGGGTCCTTCGACGAATGGTCTACAAACGACCAGAAGAAAGGCCCTACCACGCTCGTGCCCTCGATAGCTCGAGTAGGCAAGTTGAACTTTCGGACCATCTGCTCATAATGCTTGGCATCTAACGAAATAACCTGAGGACTGAACGTATCTGGATGACACGCTTCCTTCTGAACGCTGTATTATTCAAGTCATCTTGCATTAGAGAGAGGTCGTGACATTAGACGGATACCGCAATTTGGCTCTGCAACTTACACGAGACGGAGAGTTCCTATCGGTTTCACTCCATACCGAGGAGGCGGAGGGGAAAATGTGCCCTAAATGTTTACTCTATTAGAAAACTCACTCCTTATGGGATTATATATTGGTAGTCGTTAGTCGAGGAAAGTCGGGAAGCCATACTTTACGATTCAGGAAATCTTCAAAGTCATAGTCCGAAAGGGTATGCTCTATCACGGAGTTATAAGAAGCTTCCTGTGCAATCCAGTTAATTCAGACTTGCCTATCGAACAGAGGATTCATCAACCCTTAATCAGGCGCAAAGAAGAGGTCAGTGGTCTTACGGAATACGTAATGATCTCTAGGCCGCTGGTCTTTTCTTGGACTGTCTTGCACGAATCGACGTGTGCCTTGAAGAGATAATCGTCCATTTTGGCGCCTTCGATGTGAAGTGATTCTCTCTTACAAACAAAATAGGAGTCACAGTTATTGGATAGTTGGCTGATGAGGGAGAAGTCAAATGCGATGCCAATGATCGCGATTTTATTTATTTCCTCAATGTTGATGTCAGTCCGGGGCGAAGTCGTGCCGGGGAGATTATCTGCTCTCGCTAGCCCCTAACCCCGCTGAGGCTGTGCTGCCATCACGTCGCGGGAACTGGAAAAAGGCAGCCAACGGCAACACAGGGGTCGTCGTCCTAGTGCAAGCCAGCTGAAGAATCCCAGCAAAAAATTATGATTAGACCCTGGTGTGTTTAATCGAGCACAAGCCAGCATATTTAATAGGACTCGAAAAGTCCCGTCAAGGTCCTATTCTTGACCCAAGAGACAGCCAGTTCTGTATCTTCTTCCAAACAACCCCAAAGGAAAAAAAAAAGGTATTGTCCATGATATCTGAGGTGCTTGACTATCTATCAGCCAAGTTGGAAGAGAGCCTTTGCGTTAAATATCACTCCGAATATCCCTGACTAATATCCAGGGTGAAGGTTAATAATGCTCAAGTATTTGGAGCTTGAAAATCCTTTAAGAGCCCGATTCAACTGCTTTCAATCTGTCGTTTCTTACGACCTATCTGGGTGAACATTGGGATAGTTTAGACTTGATTGGGCTAATGCAAATCTAAGTAGGTTTGAGATGGTTGGCGGTCTACAGAGATGAGTCGTTTGAGCTGGTCTGAGAACGCTACATCTCAGTGCACCTTTACTGGTGTCGGGGCTTTAGAAGCCTGGCGCCTTCTGTTCTGAATTGCCATTGGCCAGGCCCGAACTTACCGCTTGGAAAACCGCAGCGGTTAGGATATCTTTTCTCACTCAACATTGACACATCCCCAACCTAACCGCCAAGGACTTTCATTAAATTCGCAAAGTTTCGATTTAACACTTCTAGTGTTTTCAGGTTTATGAACTATGGATAGTAACTTCTGATCCGCGGACACATCGCCGCCGGCCGATCGATAATATGGAAACATCTTGAATAGTCGCGAAGAATTTTATCGCCTCAAGTTATTAAATGAAGATCACCAAGATTGTGCTCGCCGTTGGTCCTGTCGACACAGTTCAAGAACTCAATAAACCTATATCGGCCGAGCATCATCTTCGTATAGAAATCACAAGTGTAGAGGCCTTTTTTCCACCGGGGGATATGGAGCCCAAATTCCTGAACTTGAAATAGGCAACAGCAATATTGATGACGAAATGTCTGGCTGGCATCGGTTTTCTCCCGACCCTTTTCTTGTAGGTCCACGGTGCACAAAGATCCCATAAGCCCCGAACTATTTGTCCCCTTGCTTTGAACTCTGGCCACGCTGGACATTTCCAGCTAATGGAGCCTATTGCCGCTAAAGAGTCAGTGTTGTGAAATTACCGTTCCTATAAGTCCCTGATTTGCTGGTGGATCCGCTTCTCTCTCCCGATGAATTGTGCGTTCTCCTGGTCAATAGAAGTCTTGATAACACCTCGAAGTCGGTTGGCACCAGCCACCAACCACCAGCCACAAGCTACGGGCGTCCTCTTTTTGCTCTGCAAAGAAGCCGTTTCATAATATTGAATACGACTTTTCGGCCCAATTCTCATCTGCCCAACTGTTTTGCCCCTAGTACCGAGGCGCCGGAGGGATTGACGAGCTTAACAGCACAGCACTTAAAAGTCCGATTTAGGCCGGTCCCCTGTCTGCAAACTGCGTGCCCAGAACAACCCTCGGCAGCTCCTAATTAAGCGTGCTGCTTCCTGCTCACAGGAAACGTAGTTGGCGTTCCCCAGCTGCCCCCAGAATTTTGAACCTCGGCTCATCCCCGCCCCCACAGTGCTTGGTAATTACCTGGGGAAACCGCCATGTCGGTAACCCAAATATAGAAATACACGGGGCTCTTCCAGCTTCAAAATCCTCGCTGTAGAGAAGAACTTATCTTTCAACTTGCCAACTCAGCCCGCATCCCACGCCCCTCAAGGATCTCCAATCCCCCCTACCATCGCCATGGCAAGCACCATTTCGGATCAGATCGCCGTCGAGCAGACGGGGGTTGACTTGTTTGTGTCGCGCTTCCTCCCACAGCGCATGGGCAATGCCGCCAACATTTCCTACGGGGGATTTACGATAGGCGTGGGCGTCGAGGCAGCATGCAGCACGGTATCGCCCGACTACTACCTTTATACGGTGATGGGGAACTATCTCGGTCCTGCTTTCACAGACCGCAAGATCCAATGCACGGTCCGCCGGTTGCGCGACACAAGGACCTTTGCAACGAGGGAGGTGATTCTCAGCCAGGAGGCGGAGGATGGCTCGCAGAGGCCATGCATGAGCATGCTTCTTGATTTCCAGGCAAGAGAACAAGCGTCGATGCTAGTCTTTTCCGCACCACCCACCAAGACGTATTCGCGTCCAGAGAACTGCAAGGACAGGGTCCAAATTGGCCAAGAGCTGGTCGAGAGGAAGCTTGTTCCCGAAGAGTTGGTCGAGCTGCACAGCATCATGTTCGGGCTAATGAACCGATTGTTTGATTCGCGATTGCCTCTCGAGGGAGTTTCGGCACATAATCTCAGTGGACTAGCGGGAAAAGTGGAAACGGGTCAAGAACACCTCTCGATCACCGACAAAACCTCAGCGGACTGGTTCCGTGCCCGACATAAACCCGAGTCCGGACATGGCCACTACTCAGCTCTGGCGTTTATCATGGATTCGAACCTGTCGTTTTTGCCGTTGACGCATAACGGCATGTCCTTGTATGATTCGGGGCCATGTTCTAGCTTGGACTTCGCCATGCGATTCTTCACCAACGATCTGGACGTCAGCAAGTGGCATCTGAGAGAGTTAAGATGTGTGGTCGGGCAAGAGGGAAGAACCTACTCGGAATCAAGACTATGGGATGAGGCAGGGAATATGGTGGCTAATATGACTCAACAATCTATATTACGGCCCAAGCCAACGAAAGATACTAATCGCGCGTCCCTTTGATCAATCTTATGGACATGCTGGTGGTTGGGAGTATTGAAGCAGAGGGCAATGTTAAGACGCAAATGTACAATAACCGCCTCGTCGTCGCGAACGGCAATATAAACATTACGCACATGCGTTGCATCGGGCGCGACTAGCACCGCCAACTATAGTAATAACGAATTTTGGTCTGTGTCAGCCCCTAGCTATTTCCTATATCCCCGGATCTTACCGTCAGCAACCAAAGTTAAAAATGTGAGCCGACCACGTTACGACTTGGCACGCACATTGTGAAGCAGATGGTGGCATGATATAACCTGGGCCCCTGTATACATGACGGAGGGCGGGCTACTAGTAAACAGGCCAGTAAACCCACCTATCCTGTAGCACCATAACTTACCGGACCGGGACGGTGCATATCCGCTATGCCGGGCTCAGTTTGAGGCATCATCACACTTGGGATTCGAAAGGACACAGGGAGAGGTAGGAAAGATGAATGGGTTAAAAAGAGTTCATTTATATTACCACTTGATACGACGTTGGTATTGGGAACACACCGAAATCGAACCACCTCCCGTTCCATTCCAAACCACAGGGCTCTAATTAGGAGACAGAGTCTCGCATCTGGGTTGGGCCCCCACAGCACTGTCACAGGAACCCGTTCACCGACCACATAATATTCACAGTTCCAAAACAACTCGAGGGTCGTCCGATAGCTCAAATTCGAGATATCTCTTAATGCGCCGCCGCTGCGGCGTCGGCTTCGACTTGTCGGCGGGCCGCTTTCTCCGCAATTCTCTTCGCGTCTCTTGCGCGGAGGTCTTCAATAGCGCGGACTGCGGGAGATCGAAGGGCCTTTCGGATCTTGGCCCAAAGAGTGTTTTTTTGGTTGGACTGGGCTTGAGTTGCAGCCTCCATGTTGTCTGATATATTGTTGTATTCGATTTCGTTGCAAGTTTTTGTTGTGAGAATCGCCTGCAGAGATGGGGTTGATCTTAACTTGGAAGTATTGCATATGAGCCGACGGGTTGAGGGGCAATCACTCCTACTTGTATTTATCAATAATTTACAGAGACGATGCCATTTGGTGATCATGAATGTGCAAGATGACATCCAACACCCGGCCCTTCTAAGGAGTTCTACTAGGATCTATAATGGCGTGAAGGGCGCATTTGTCAGGCCTTGGAACAAGCTTGGCGAGGACAACCCTGGCTTCGTTACTCTAGTCTCTACGCATATCTATCTAAATAAGGACAAAGGCGACCATCCTTCCCGAGCTTGAAGGGGTCCATATGCAGGAAGATGTTTCTATCTGTGCCGCGCTTGGTGGCAAGTCGAGGCGACCTATCATCTCGTGTTTCCACCATTGCACCCCCGTGCCATGTGATTCATCACTTCAACGTGGTGTTCAAAAAGGGTCAAATGTAAAATTCCATTCGAGCCACTTTACCGAATACCACACTGAGAGTCCTTGGTATTATTCAAGTTGGCACCATCGACCACGAGGACAGAAACAAGACGCCCCTATTTACACAAGTAATAATGGCCCCATCCTATGAGTGTTCCAGCAGTATACTCCATCACCGCATCCAAGAAATTCTGCAGGGCGCCGGGTTAGGGGCGGTTCGAAGGTGACATTTCCGGTGAGGGTGGTCTGAGTTTGCGGTGTAGACCCGAGCTCACGGGCCGGTATGCCGGTCGACCCCACTTTTACTTGCCGCTGTCCAGCGCAAGCAGTTCGGCCAAGGGCTATCGAACGGCCCAATACGAGATGGGATGGGTGTCACGCTAGCATGGGCTCTGCATTAGGTCTTGTAGTGGATGGGCCAAGCTGTTGTTGTCGCTGCATGCCGGTCCTTAGGCATACTTGGGACCGCTGGGGTGGACTGAATAAATTGTTAAATCCAATACCGTGACAACAAGAGCAGAGGGGAAAATGCTACACCCCTCCATTCCTTATTTATATCTTGTATGTGATAACAGCTTTGCCTGTATGTCGTTTGGGTGCTATCGGCAGCTAGACTAGTTCCAGGCTCAGCTGATGGACAAGCTGGCATGGCCTGACGCAAAATGTGTATACATGCATGTTGGATTCATATTGCCTCTGAAAAGTACCAGCAGGATTTTATAGACCGCTGGCACCACTGCCTACAGGCCTTGAAACGGTACTTGAGTGATGATGTCTTAGTACGTGGCCGTTTCCAGTGTTATATAATCGGCATCTGTATTTCCTGGCTGGATGAAAACGCCAATACTAATCGAGGTTCAAGGCACCATTGCTTTTCTGAATTCATCTCAAACTCAACTAAGTACAGAGAAAGGAAAGTATCATTCCATCGACACAAACAAACAAAGTAGAGACCTGCGAGGTCGGCCCTCTTCCCTTAGTTGCAATTCATATTGTTTTATCGGTTGTGGCGAAGCGTGACTTTCTCATCCTATTCATCTCCAGCAGGCTCCTCGGGCTCCTCGGGCTCCTCCTCGACAGGTTCCTCAGGCTCAGCTGGTTCCTCGCCTTCAGCTGGCTCTCCAGTTTCCTCGCAAATAGGGATGGCGGGGAAACCCTCGGGAGGCTCGAAGCCGCCTGGGAAACCAGGCTGGCCCTCACCCCCGGGGGGCGCTGGGAACCCACCAGCTGGAATGCAGAAACCATCTGGCAAATCGCCGAACGGGCCACCGAAGCCAGGGCCGCCAGCATTGGGGTTCGATTCGCCACCAGTCTCGTAAAGAGTAGCGGCAGCCGAAACCTTGCGGACCAAAGTGGTGTTGATACCGAAGCTATACCAAGCGAAGATTCCTTCCTCAACAGAATCACCGAGAAGAACGTATTCGGAGAGGGGATCGGTGACGGCGGCCTCCTGGGCCAGGATGAAGTCGTTGGCATTGGGTGTGAGGAGCATCTTGTTGGTAGTGTAGGGCTCGAACTGCTCAACCTCGGCAATAAGGTCGTCGTCGAAGTACATCTGGCCGACGTGGGCGACGTCGAGATTAACGATGGTGTTGTTCTCGCGGACATCAGGGTCAAGGTGGACCATGAGATGGATGTGGGTGGCACGACCCTGGTAGTGGCCGGGGAAGACGGTCTCGAATTGGGCGGCGCCGTCGGCGTCGGTAGGCTGGTAACCACGATGGAAGGTGGCGTCGAGATTAGTGGGATCGGCTGACCCGACGCCATTCATCTCGGACAGGACGCCACTGTAAACACCAGTGGAGTTGCAGTCTGTTGAGGAATTGTTAGGCAACGACCCGACAGTGGGCTAGAAAGGAGCCTTGACTTACGCCAGATCTCTAGATAGGCGCCCTCCACAGGCTCACATGTGTCGACATCGATGATCTGAATATCCACAGCTAGCGGGACACCCGGCTGCTCGTCGACAATGTTCTGACGGACGAGTCCTCCAGCAACATCTGGTTGGGGATATGGTAAGTATATGGGTGTAGATTATAAAATATCTGATGTCGGACTAACAGAAAGGGCCTTCGGTAACCTCGGGGTTGAGGATGCAGGACCTATTGCCGGAGAAAACAATGGACGTGTCGGTCTCGAAGGTGTAATCCTCGTCGGAATGGTGAGAGTGTTTCCAAGTAACAGTCTCGTCACTCTCCTGTCGGGCTAATGCAGTTTTCAAGTTAGAGTCGAGGCACTACGCAGATGTTGTTCCGGGAGTATGATGGAGTAAGTACCCTTAATGTTGGACCTCTTTCGCAATTTGTTGGTAATCTCACTGCGGCGCTTGATGGCGCGCTTATCATGGCCTCGCTTCCTCAACTTCTCGGCACAGTGGTTGAGGTTAACTTTGTTGTTCTCGAGAAACTCACGTCTCTGAACGAGCTCCTGCTGGATATCGTGGTTCGCATGGCTGGCCACGATCGGTGCGAGCAGGAGGGAAGTGAGGAGAGACGTAACCTTCATGATGCGCTTTGTGAGAGCTGGCTGGGAGGTTTGGTGAGGGCCTAGGAAACGCGATGGGAGGTAGATTCGCCTTGAGGAAGATTGGTGGACTTGAGGATGCGACTAAGACTGCCTTTTAACTTTTCTCTTCAGAACATCTTCCCTACCCACACTACCGACAATAAAGAAATGCCGGTTCATCTTCCTTCTAGAACAGCGACCTGGTGATTCGATGAGGTTAGCTTGAATCTCTAACCGCACCTCTATCCGCCTATCGCTAGAATCAATACTACGCGTCCTCTTAATATGCAATCAACGAGGAGACGTAATCAGTCCATGGTGATTGGCCAATGGATTTGACGGTTCTCCAGGTGCCCAATGTGCTTCCGCTGCCGCCCCATGTCGTCAAGTATCCCCGATATAGGGCTCATTGAGACTCCTGCGATGACGATGGCCAACGAAAATTTTCCTATTAGCACGAGACGGATGAATTGATGTATAAGACGCAATTGCTACAGACGCGCGTTCAACAAACAGGAATCAATCTCAGCTATAATACCATATCCCAGCCCTGGCCCCAGACGCGTGGACGCTTCCTGTGTCGACACCTACGAATAGCCGGTGGTCAAAAAGGAACAACGTCGAACCGACCGGCCCCACTCGCCCTCCACCTCCCCGACATTCCGGGCCCACTAACGTTGACCTCCGTCGGACTTCCCGAAATACAGCAAGACCAGAGTTTGAGGGCTTTTGAAAGTGTGCTCCATCTGCATTTACTGTTACAGATACAAAGTCAACACCTACAAAGGACTTCTGGTAAACTCCGGCTCAGACCCCTAAGAAATTTTCGTCTCATGCCCGTGGTTATTTTCAGTACCCTCCCTTGGTGGTTCCCACGTCCCGCAGGTGTATTCGATTCGTGCCGTGATGACCCAAACCAGGAATGGCGGGCAGTACATATATCCGTTTTCTCCTTTAGCCAGCATATCAATCGTATCTTCCCCCGCTTTTTGGCTAGAGTGGCCCGATTGTGCATGTCCGTCCAATATGCTGGATGCATCTCCAATTAATATATGGGTAAATTACACCAATGAGGGTCCACACAAACTCCCCCAGTCCATTTTTAAACATTGGCCCCAGTGGACGGCACTCCTTGTCTGCCAGCCGAGATGAAGATTGACTACGGTTCACTAACACGGTCCATTTTCTCATCACGAGGCCCAATGTTCCAGGAATAGCTCTCTCAATGCCGGCTCTATTTTATAACAAACCCATATCTCCTTTGGTCGTAGTCGATATGAGAGCTACGTGAATGGCCTCATCATGTTGGCTGCGGAGTCAACTGCCATAATCAAAGTCTCTCGTGCTTCGTCATAGCCGCAAAGATGGTTGCTGTCCACTTCATACTGACCTTGCTAATGGCGGCCGTGATCCCCGTCATCGGGCAGAGGAAGTGTTCCAAGATTTCCCAGCGACGAGCCTGGTCAGTTGGACCTCCCTATTTCTACATGTGGGGCTGGAAAAGATCTTGCAGTGTTACTAACAATGTAACGGAACTAAGGCATACTCTGAGCGATAATGAGAAACGGGACTACATCGACGCTGAGTTGTGTTTGATGAGCAAGGAGCCAAAATTCGGATTCGACGGCGCGAGGAATATATTCGAAGAACTCCAAGCGGCTCACCAAGTCCAAGCTCACATTATCCACGGTGTCGTAAGTCGGCATCGATGTAGACGTCAAGACTCATCGGCGAGTAACACATTACCGTACTTACATATTTCTTTCTAGGGCGCTTTCCTTCCGTTCCATAGACTACTCATGCATGCTCATGAAACTCTCCTCAGGACAGAGTGCGGTTACCGGGGAACCCAACCGTAAGTGACCGTGGGAATTTCTTTTAAAGGGAACTAGAGAAACCTCTAACAGGGGCAAACCCTTCTTAGCTATTGGGACGAAACGCGTGACGCCGGGAGAGTCAGCAGATCCATTATTCTCGACCCGGATACGGGCTTCGGAGGAAATGGCGTCGGCGAGGATGGATGCATTGCCGACGGCCCTTTTGCTGGTTACATCAATAGTCTCGGACCTGGCTATAAGATTACGGACCATTGCATCACGCGATATATCAATAACACCAGAAGCCTCCAGGCAGGCCAACGTTATATCGATAGGTGCTACGCGAGACAGACGTTTGTAGAAGCGTGGCCCTGTCTTGAGGGTTCTCCTCACAACTCTGGCCATGGAGCTATTAGTGGATTGGTATGGCTACTCTTTACCTGATTACTTTACACTATAAGGCAAAGAATTTACTAATGGGTTTATAGATGATGGACCCCATCGCAAGTCCTGGCGATCCAATCTTCTACCTTCACCACACGTGGCTTGACAAAGTCTGGTGGGAATGGCAGCTTCTGGACCTCCCCGCCCGCCTAACTGACATCGGGGGCCGCAACACGCAAGACGGCTCAGAGGGATTTCCGGGGTTTCCGCCCAATGCTGGTCCCCGTAGACCCGCGCCGCGTGATGTATCCGGCGGCGATGATCCAGGGTTTAACCTCGGCTTCCCAGGCGACGAAGATTTGATCGATTGGGATGACGTTGACTGGGACCATATTGGATTCCCTTCTCTGCCAGGAAGTGATGGAGGAGACTTCGAGATGCCACCCGGCCTGTTCTTGCCGCCAGATGCTATGAGACCTCCTAAAGATGCCGAGCCGCAGGACCCCAAGGGTGACCCAGGTGATGTCACCACACTGAATCACGTCTTGAACATGTTTGGCCTTATTCCCGAAGCAACGATCAGGGAAGTGATGGACATTTCCGGGGGGCTGCTTTGTTACGAGTATGTTTAAGGACAGCCTTTCCGGGTTCTAAGTTTGTTTTTCACACGATTGGTTTAGTTTGCGTCTATGCATTGCACTGGTGTGGAGGGCGGAAAGAAAATTCATGGGAGGACCGCGTATGCGGCACATGTATTAACATTGCGGCGAACCAAGCATACGTTCTTTTTCTTTTTCTTTTTCTTTTTCTTTTTCTTTTTCTTTTTCTTTTTCTTTTTCTTTTTCTTTTTCTTTTTCTTTTTCTTTTTAAACTGTATTAGTATTCTCGGAGGATGTAACGTATTATCATCCTGTCCATGGAACATAATGGACTATTTCCATTAAGTAGCTCGTCTAGAGGTTCGATGTTGGCAATAAATCGATTACGCGTCTGGGTGGGAAATGTTCGAGGTCCGGGGATCTGGGTTCTCTGTAATTTGTCCTAAGGGACGCTATTCTGGGCCAGGATAAAGATCTGGGGGGGTAGAGATGCGAAGCGAGATCGATCTAGTAGGTGGAAGAAATCTCCTCGGGGCTACGCTTGCCTGCCAGATCTGGGCTGTTTCTGTTAACCCAAGCCATGGTCGGTGCCGCATTCCGAATCTCCTGGAAACGCACCCTAACCACCGAAAAGCGGGAGGCAATATCGGGTCACTTTGATGTATTGCATAAAAATATCATTCCCAGAACGGATTTTATGTGCCGTGCCAAGAAAAGGTTGGTGGCAGAAGAGCCCTGGATCTCGGCTATACCGTCTGTCCCTTTCACTGATAATGCATGAGAATATTCCCGTGGAGTGTGGCGGATTGACTATTGTACAAGCAGTGGAGGAAGTCTGTATTGGGTGATTGATACTGGAACCCTCACTCAGATGTATGCAGAAACTCAGGCCGGTCCGCGAGCCAGGATTAAAAAAATTCCCACATCATGTCAATATCTCCAACATCGCCGAGATGCCAGCCCAGGAGACTCCCGTCGTTGGCCTGCTCAGTTGTTGATGCATACGGTTCCTGGAGTAATCCTTCGAGATTGAGGATGGAGATTGCAATGTTGGATGGGAGGATGCCGTGTAAAATATTATATCGGGGTCAATCAGGGAGTCCCGAGACTGTTGGAAAGGCTGCACCTTAGTATCGGTGTCGATGGATAGCGATGTCTCCCAGAGGTTTTGATCCGGCTTGGGCACTGGGTTTGCATTGCCACCAGTGGACCCTCCAATGCCCAGCTGCATCAACCTTTCGCCGAGCCCGAGTTCATCTGTTCTTTCGACCGCTACGTGGTCTAACGCCTTGCTTCGATATTGAGTCGTCTGGGTGAAGAGCCTCATTAGTGGCTGCCAGATAGAAAAATTTTGCCCTTCCTTGGGAACAGCCAGTCTCCGCATTATGCTCCAGACCCTTTCAGTTTCAGAGGTCCATGGATGAGAGCAGGCGTGTCGGAGAAAAATTCCTATCTGCCAGGGGGCTGTGCCACTCAACTGCCACCTCCATCTAGCCCAAGAAGGATCAGCGAACAGTGCAAGTACAGCACTGATAACCGTAACAGAGGCCCTGAAGAGTAGACTGTCGACTCGGTGTTTGTTCTGTGCGCGAGATGCTTCCGTAGCCAAAGGACTGTGGAGGAAGAGCTCTGCCTTTGCAAAGAAGAGAGACGCCATTGTCTTAATATAATCTCCAAGCGTGTCGCCGGAGCCAAGAAGGTGTAAATACTTCGTCTCGATCTTCGACTTTGCTTCGTAGAATAAGCCGAGCTTGCTTTCGCAGCCCACGGGAGAAGCCTTGAGGGACCGAACAAGCATCCATAATTCGCATCTAACTAGACAAAGCGTCATATCCCCTGTCCTCGCTATCGATGGGTGACCTGTCGACCCCAGAGACCCCAAGTTTGTATCGTTAATGTTGCCTGGAAAACCTTGATCAAATGGTGTTTCCGAAATCGACAGGTCGGCCATGTTTGACCTTCGTGTTTTTGAGTCGAGCAGGCAAATCTGCCACCACAAGCGACGGCGTGCCTCGATTTCCAGGTCTGTTCTCCGAACACCATCATTCGCACGATGGAGCCCTAAGGACTTGGCCAGTCTCAGTAAAAGTCCGGGTAGCGACTAGGCGGACTCCGTCGCGCCAAGATAAGGCAATACGGAGAGATAGATGACGAATATATGCCAAATGAAAGGCATTTGAGAAGTTAAGGGGCTCAAAGAATCTACATTAATGGCGGCACAATTATGGCCAAATACAAAGTTGTGGTTATCCTCAGCTAGTTGGTGGTTTTCAGCTGCTGGTACTTGCAACGGATAAGGACTCGGTTGCCCGTCAAAGTCGGCCACATCATGGACGGCTTGGAGGATGTTATCGACCTTTGGATATTAATTAGTGCCAAGGAAATATTTCCCGTAACCCGATAAAAACGACCTACCTCATCGCAGAAGACGGACCAGAATCGATTACCCACACGGATGCTGCCATCATCAACAACGAGTCGTCCAAACTCTTCGTCAAACTCGCTGCCTGGCTGCCGCTCGCTATTTGGGACATTGCTGGAAGTGCCCGGAAATGACTGGCCGACAACGAATCTTGCGTCTGACGCCAAATCCGAACCCCCTGGACCACCATGCCAAACGCTGGTAGGTGGTGCGGGCGCCGCGTGTGAGCCTCGTGGGGCAGAGCTTTCCTCCACCTGAGCTGTAAGCTCTGTGCCGACTGCTTCGAGGCGTCGAAGGCGACTAATCAACTCAGTCTGCTTCTGTGCAGGAGATTTCCACGCTGACGCGTTTCGACTCCGGCGTGGTATCCGTCCTGTCACTGGAAAGTGGCATTCAATGTTGGCACGGGTGCAATTACCGCAGGGTCCCGTCGGTCGCACTTGGCCTTGCGCCGCCGGCACGTTACACAGCTCCATATTTTCAGGCCCTCTTCCGAGGCCGAGTCCTTCTGATGCTGTTGCGTTGGACCAGACATGGGGAGGGGATCGGTCATCGGCCAAGTAAAAAGCCGAGGCCGAGGAACGAGTAAATTATATAAGCACAGAAAATATAATGTGAAGCTGGGCTCTTTGAAAGAAATAGCAGGCTGAGGATGAAAACCAATTCGCGGACGCGTTTTCATACTAGAAGTCTAGGGAACTATTCGGTGCTGAACAAGAAGAAGGGAAACTTCCCGGTCTGCAGGAGGAAGAATCGGTGTTCGCTCTCGGACACGGAGCTCGGCCGCGATGCTTGGCGCCACAAGATCGGCGCTTGGACGGTGAATTGAGCGAGATGAGATTGGCTAATCGATTGTGCTAACAGGGACGACATGAATTCCTTAATGGGGTGGGTCTATGCTGCAGTTGTGTACCAACCAATAATTTGCATTTTATACGACTTAAACAACGGGTCAGATCGTCTTAGAAAAGGGAGACTTTTACATAAGGCGACTGATGAAGTGCAATGCCCTTTACTTCTCTTTGCCGTCACACATGTGCTCATTTACAACTACGAACGGTTAAGATGTCGAAGACGGTAGTCATTCTCGGTGCGGGCTGGGCCGGTCTGCCCCTGGCGCACCAGCTCCAGAAGTACACTGCAGTCAAGCTGCCAGATTTGAAAGTTATAATAGTCTCCCCGAACAGTCACTTCTTCTGGAAGTTGCTGCCACCCGAGGAGTGATTCCTGACGAGATACCGGATGACCAGCTTTTCATACCCATCAAGCCAGCCTTCGGCCAGTACCCACCAAAGAACTTTGAGTTCGTCCTCGGCAAAGCGGAGAGTGTTGATTCCACTAGGACAGACGCTCCACCTACACTACGATCAACTAGTCATTGCAACAGGTTCTCGACTCGAGAGCAACCTCCCCTTCAAACTGGTCGGAAGCTACGAGGCTACAATTTCCGCCTGGCACTCCCTCCAAAGCCAGGTGAAGAATGCAAAATCTATAGTTCTCGCGGGCGCAGGGCCCACTGGAGTGGAAGTGGCTGGTGAGTTGGCGGCTAGGTTCGGTACTGCGAAGAACATCACGCTTTTGGTGAGCGGGGAATAGCCGCTGGAGGGCGCGCTATCTTCGCTTCATACGACTGTCGAAGGAGACTTGAAGAAACTGGGCGTTAAGCTAGCCACGCAAGTTCGCGTCACGGGCACTAAGGAATGGTCTGGGGGGCAGACAGAGGTCGCTCTATCCGATGGCTCTATGTTGACAGTTGACTTGTTCTTGCCTTTGTATGGCATTCTTCCGAATACGTTCTTACTCCCAGATAGCTTCCTCGACGCGAGCGGCAATGTTAAACTGGACAAGAGCTTGCGCATTGACGGAACTGAGAATAACTGGGGTATTGGAGATGTGGGTGATGTCGAGCCGAAACAACTCACAGTGACGGACAACCAAATTAGCTATTTGGCCGCGGCCCTGGATGCGACGTTGACGGGTTTGTATGTCAAGCCTTCTGGCAAAAAGATGGTCTTTCTATCCCTCGGCAGGAAGATGGCGACGGGTCAGATTGGCAACTGGAAACTATCCGGATTCATGGTGGCCTATGTAAGAGGAAACTCTTCGTAGATACAGCGGAAGGGTACGTGGGAGGGAAGCATTTGTGGGATGCGGCCATGTAAATTTAATAGTGGGCGGGTGTGCGGGGGCCTCGACAAGACCAGTCCAGAACTAACTGCTGGACTTGATACCATGATATTGACGAACATGAAGAAGCTTTGAGCGACTCACTTCAGTGAGCCCGGACATTAATTTTCTTATCCCCATTTCCTGGGAAGAATCCTGTAAGTCCGAGCTGCCGATTACTTCTAGGCCACGTCAATATTCTTCACTGCCTCCTTAGAGTAAGCCCCGTAAGCTTATGCTGCTGCCATTGTATGATATTGTTATATGGACGAGGCTACTCTAGACTGCTAGGCTCTCCCATGTACCCTGCCTCTTCGGTTGATGGGCAGTACTTGTCTTCCACGAAGTCTGTCGACTCTTAAAACTCGCTGTTTTCTTCAAGTCCAAAGCTCCCAGTCCGTGCCTAAGGGGAGCCGTGCCAGTCCACTCTGGGGCACGTTTATGCGGTTGGAACCTGGAGTGAAGCCAGTCAGAAATGCTGTCACCAGCATAACCGTATGTAAAAGCGACGGCGATAACGGCGATGGTGACTGGTACGGCAACGCTCCAGAACAGTCTCTGGTCGGATGTTGTCTCCCGGATATCGGTAGTGTTCATTCCCATGAAACTTGAGATAAACGACCTGAGCCATGGCGCGTCAGCATTCAATTACTCACAGTTCCCGGTTGTAATATAGCATTCGTGAATACTTACAGCGGAAGAAAGAACAACGTAACCACCGTAAATACTCGGATAGCCTTGCCGTGATCTTCTTCGATAATCTCAATAGCGTTCTTGACCTCCTCCTTCAGCGAGTGGGCCTGGTCGCCGAGCACGGAGAGATGATCTAGCCTTTCCATCAAGGTCTTGTCTATTTTCATCCAGAACTTGTACTCAGTCCCGTGCTGTTCTAGACGCCTACGACTCGTAAGCCGAAAGGATCCTGGCTGTAGGAGAGAGATATGATGTCTCAACACCTGTATCTGGAGTTGGGTCAAGTGTCCCAGGGCGCTTAATTCCTCTTGATAATTTTGGATCTCGAGAAAAACCCGCTTTTGTGGCCGGTTGCGAGCGTGGAACTGCAGCACGGAAAGATAGTGTTGGTACACGGCCATGACGTCAACGCGGTTCTTATCGTCTGCATGCCGCTTTTCTATGATGCCTTGGGAAATTTGGTGTGTGTCGAGAGTGAACCTTTCAACATTCTTGATAATTAGAAGTGTAAGAAATGGCAAGTCTACCGACTGGACGTGGAGGCAATCCACCTCGCGCCTGGTGCTGCAGAGTAAGATGATATCGGATCTCGCCTTCTCTAAAACATCGGACACTTGCTTAAAGGCGCTAGATATTGTCAGCTCCAGGTCGGAGATAGTTTCGAGAACGACATCCTTTTCTTCCGGGTTATTAGTATACCCAGATCGGTTAGTCAATGCGAGGCATTTCGCGATGAGAACATAATTGGCCAGGATGTTGCAGAAGGCTGTCGTCAATGTTTTGGGCAGAGGCGAGGGCGTCAGCCCGTCCTCAGCGAAACGGCTGCCAGGCCTAGCCGTATAGTAAATGAGTTCCCTCGACACTTTCGACACAGACCCCATTGATTCTATGAAGTCCTTGATGATCGAATATCCTAGCCATGTGCTCAGTGTGTTCTCATCGGTAGCCATTCGCGTCGGGCCCACCCAGCAGAAGGATGCGTCGTCAAAGGGGCGAAGTTGCTTGACAGCCGTCTGGGTGTGGGTAGTGTTTATGTGGCTGAGAAGCTCGTCCGGTGTGTCGTACTTCTTCGCGGTCTTGCAGTCGGCACAATCCGTCCACGAGAGTTGTTGAGTGTTTCCTGTCTCATCACCATCCCCTGAGGCTAGCCGGCAGTTGTCAAAGTCTCGGACAACATACCGCAGGGGTTCAGACCCTGCCCTTTGGCTGTGTATGCCGGCCCATAAAGTTTGCTAGAAAATTTGTGTGTCAGTCAGTGCAGCAGATAGTAATGCAAGTAATATAGCGGAACTGAGGAGAATGGACACTCACCCGGCAGACCGTGTCGATAGCACCCCACACACTTTTGCACACTCGATGGGCCGATTCATGCACAGATTCTTGCCCATCTGCGCTTAAAAACGCCCACATGACTCCTTCTGTTACTTGGAGAAGTTCTGCCATGACTTTTGTGCAAGGATCTTGAGTTTCTAGATCTTTGGTGACACTAACAGGAGTGGTCTCTCCCGAGACGTTGTTGCGAACCTCCTGGGCTCCAGGGATTGGCGGGCGTGAGGCTTCTTGTGGCTGGCCAGAATTGGGAAGCGGCAGCTCTATGATAATGTCCCCGTCGTTTGGACTCGGTCGTTGTTGCTGCTGCGTGTTGGCCCGTTCGCCAGAAGCAGGCCTTTGTTCGGCAACGGGTCCCTGAGAGCGCCCCGGAGCCAACTGGTGACCAGTGATAGCATCGCTATCGGCTGATAATGGGAAAAGATGCCGACCAAGAAGTTCCTTTTTGGTGCACTTGAACGTGTCGTTATATGCTCGCCGGACCCTGCCACTGCGAACCTCTTCATCGATTTGGTCCAGTACCGTGCGTAAATCTTGATCAACTTGTTTCTTCGTGCGGTGCCTGGGCTGACTTCTCAGGCGCCACTTGAAAAATGGAATTGGCGAAGAAGGGAGAGATGTCTCTTCGAACTCGTGTACGGGAGGTGGGTCTCCATCCTTCCAACGCGAGCTCCTGCCTTCCCAATTAGAAGTTGGGCGACGAGATGTTTGCGAGATTCGATAAGGAGCGGGATCTCGTTTCAAAGAAGACTCAAGATTGTAAGCACCAGCGTAACCAAAGTATCATATCCGTATACCAATTTAGGGAAAGGGCCGGGGGGAGGGGGGACACATACTGGCGGCTTTTCCGATTCCGCCTCCTGTACATTTCCCTTCGTTTCTGCCGATACGACCGCAGGCATCCTTCTAGAGTAGGAGGGGTCAACTACGAGCCTCCCTTCACGCCAGGTTTCGTCTTTAATATTGTCTTCTAATCCATCACTACTCACGCCTTGGCCCTGCCAAAGCACGAGCGGGCCAATCTCGGAAAGAATTTCTTGCCTCGAACTGAGTTGGCTGTGTCTCGCAGGGGTATAGCTGCGTCTCGAATCGAGAAGTCGGCTGCTGTGATACATACTACCCTGGGAGGGAGGAGGTAGCCGTCTCGGGAGAGAATATGCTGGGCTTATCAGATCTCGAAACGCCTCATTGATCTCGATACGTGATACTCCATCCCTCAAGCCACTACCAGATGCAGAGGCTGGCTCTTGGTAGAAGCGACGTATCAGAGCAACTTCCGAATTTTGGCGTATTGAAGTGTCCGCGGCTCGTGGTGGGAGAGCCTGTTCATGAGAATTTTCGAAAGATAAACCAGTCGAGTGGTAATGTTCGGTTGTGGGGGACTCCACATCTCTCCGTCGAGGGCTCGCTTCATTCAGGTCCCTCCGCCAGCCATCAGCGCGGCCGCCACGATATCGGACGAGTGAGTTGCGCGCATCGCCATAAAATAAATTATCAGCCGTCTCGTCAAACGGGCCTTCTCCGGAGTCGGAAGCTCGGACCTCTTCGTCTATATCACCTGGGTCCTCTGTCGACTGCTCGCGCTGTGGGGGATAATGCATTGGTGCGTTGGTGATATCTGGGAAAGGGACCGGAGGGAGTTGGGGTCGATGTTTTCGCCTCAGTCGAAGAACGTGGCGGGCAGAGGGTGATGAGGCTAGCATGTTCAGCCACCTGAGTGGGGTGAGAGGATGTTTGTCGTTATCGAGAAGTTCAAAGTCGTCCGGGTCCTGCGGCGACGGACTTGCTAGAGTCACGGCATGTCTCAACATATCCTGAAATTTTTTATGTCAGATGTGATCTATAGATTGAGTACATTCGCCCTAACAAGAGCTTGAAGGAACGTACAACGTAGTTGCAGTCTGCCTTCACCGTGACGGTGTAGCGATGATTGAACTGGTCAATGAGGGTGACCACATGCAGTTCGTCTTTGCCTGTGCTCCCCTCCATAAAGGTGACTAGATCTCCGAGAATAAATTGCGAAGATACATGCCCGAAGGTAATCATAATTTCTTTTAAAACGGAGAATGTTAGTCGATCCATCGCGGATGACAAGGAGATAGATGAGGAATAGTCCTAAAGTAAACAACTTGCCCGATCCGACGGTAAGCAACCACAGCTGAGACTCGTGCAGAGCCTCCTGACCCGAAGCAATGGAAAGCTTCTGTACGACCTGCTTGAGCTCCCGCTCGACCCCTGTGTCATACCCGTAGAGACTGTGTAACAGTGGCTTTCCAGAGCGGTAGCCGTTCGCAGCTGCCTCGGCATCGACGGTCTTGAGGGAAAGATACGGCACAGAGAGGAAGGTAACGGGCACTGTTTGCCGCACAGAGTCGCCGCCATGATATTCAACATGGCCTGTGTATCTCACAATCTTCCCGGAGTCGATGGAGCTCGTCCTATCGACCCGATCCAACAGCCTGCCCGATACATCGTCTATCACTGTGATGACAACGGGCATCAATTCTGATGAAATGAATGGGCAAGCCCTCACTAATCTCTAGTTGGGTTACACATGAGTCAATTGCTGCCGATTAGTGCGTGGGGAGCGGCCAAAGGAGAGGGACACGGCGTGGTAACATATACCTCCAAGATGTCTAACCGCAACGAATGTCGTTGGATATGCCTTCCACAATCGTAAATGTCAGCAGGAGCCCTACCGCATATATAGAGCCCAAAGAAAAAGGAACTCACAACCATCGCATGACTCCATGATCCTCAGATGGTTTCGCTGGCTGTTTGCTATTGGGCTCATTAACACTGGTCAGAACAACCTTGTACTGGCTAGCTGCGTAAGTAGAGAACTCGATGTTGTGGATTACGCAGAGCTCAGTCGTCGTGTCCTCCTCTTGATACGTCTTCGGCTGTGACCATGCAGCGGCCTCGGCGGTAGAACTCGGACCGAGCGTAATGTCACTATCAGTTTCTGTAGCATGAGTTATAGGCAAGAGCTTAGCCAAGCCGTCTGTTTCAAGCCAATGATACGTTATTGGGATGCCCAAGTCCGCCGCGCTGACATCGTGGTGCTTGCCAAACCAACGCTCTCTGAAGCGATCCCGGCTCCAGGATCGCTTAGGATGCCGATACCGCCTAGATGACTGCGGTGGGTGATGTCTGCGCCTCGGGCGGGAGCGCGACACGTTTCGATAGTTCCGATCATCATCACTACCTGACATAGACGATTCAGAAGGGTCTGAATCGCTGGTCCAAGAGTCGGTCCGGTAAGATTCAGAGGGAGAAGCTCTGTTACCACGGTCGAGATTTTCTTCCGCGAACCGCACCGTCCGGTGTTGAGTTTGCCGGCCACTGCTTGGAAGAGTTCGACCCAATACCCTAGTTGTTATATACTGAGAAGCTGCATCGATCGCCGATGTCATTCGTTGAGATTCAGCCTATGATACAGATTAGAGGAAGGCTCTGCGTAACATTCCGTCAGCGTTTCCCACCAAGTGACTCGTCCAGGCAGAGGGCTCTTCTGTGCGACCTTCTCCATTGATGCGGCCATAGCGGTTGGGACTTGGGGAGCGGTCTTCCCCCTCATATGATCTCGATATCTCTGAGGGCGTCGGAGACCCATCTCCAACTCCACTCAGAGATATCGATAAAACATCAGAGTCTGACTGATCAGCGACATAGGCTTGGTACTGGTTGGTAGTCTCTTCCGTGTATTTTGGCGGTTCGTTGACTCGTTCAGGTCTGGGGTAGGGATCACTCATCCCTTCAGCAGCCAAGGGATGTACGTCTCGAAGAATTGGGGAGAAGGGAAGGGTGAAAATTAACGGAAAAGAAAGAACAAATAAAAGAGAGACAAGGCAAGAGAAGCTCTAGAAATCGAAGCACCAACTGGCCAAAAAGATGAACGCGCAGAGAGGGGATCCCTAGAGACCAGGCTCTGGTATCTATTTCTGCAGTGACTCCAGCAGGGCGGGTATCACGTGGGATAACATTGACGAAGAAAAGCCACATCTCCATGCTGCATATGCAGATGCATTGGCGCTGAAAATGCCTTCATTTGGATTGGGCAATTGGGCTGCGCCACAATTTCACCTTGAATTGTAAAAAGGGGAAGTGGGGGGACATAGAAGAACATCCTTGAACACACATTTAATTTAGAACTAAAATCCAGTACTCTAATACTGCCTATACCTCTCATGGATGATGACGGGGAGGAGCAAAGTCTGGTCTTCTGTGAATGTGAGTCGGACCTTTAAATGGCCTACATGCACAGTCAAGCCCATATTGCGAGGAAGATAGAATATAAATAGCTTCAGTTATCTATGGACTGCCGGCTCTGTCTACGTTGAGCCAGCCTGGAGGGATTGTCTCCCCACCAGGACAGGTCCTGGTGGAACGGCGTCGAGAATTAACAGAGACTGGTCACAGCTCTCAAGACGAGGCTATCGACGGAGGGGGTGGAAATTCCACATCATCAAAACAACATAGAGTCCTCCGGACGGCAATGCTTTGGATTCTTCTCGGCTTGTTCTATGAGGTGGCCGCAATACACAGGTCTGGAAATTCCTTTTGTCCGTCCCACTAAGAGGCAATTCCGATTTTCCAGGAAGAACCCCCATGTGCCCGAGCCGCTGGTGACTTCAAGCACGTCCCAAGATTATTGAGCTGCTTCTTTATATTAAGATCTGTAGGTCTGTTACTGACAACTAAGGTTCCCTACATTGAAAGGGCCTTTGCAGGTAGACGATTTGCAATTTTGCACCCTGGGCCCGCTAATCCGCAAGCGGTTCAGCTATCATGCAGGGTTCTCCTACTAGAGAGTGGTTCAGCCCTGGGAAAAGTTTCGGGCGGTGTTTATCTGACGTGGCTAGGTAGGCTTTAGATATCAATTGACCACATCGGGGGGAGGACTTTGGTAGAAAGGAACGTCGTCAAGAATGCTAATATTCTAAGGGAAGAGGCTGTGTGTGAACATAGTGAAACCGTGGCGGGAGACCACCAGGGACAAGAGGCTACTAGAACCTCTCTTCATATACATATACAAGCTGTTGTCCTTAGCGAGTCTCTCCTAATGAGCATGCTCGATATCCCCCGGCATCCTCAAGGACTTTAGCTACTGCATCTCCTCTCTCGCGGAGATTGTTATATTCAGGGATGGTATACCTTGGAGTGCTATGCATTGCTTGTGTTAGCATCTCCATAGACTCTATGACACAGTCAAGAGGCGTCCTCCGCCATTCTACTGTTAACCCCCCATCGCCGTGCGGTTCAGTCCATATCGGGTTTACCTGGGTGCGATGTTGAAGAAGCATATCAACACTATGCTTCATAAAGTGCCCGGCGAGATGGTGCAACAACACTCTCCCGCTGTTGTCAACATGCTCTATCACCTGCACGCACGTCTCCTCGTCGGGTTGTCCTAGAACATGTCGCTCTAGAAGCGCCGCTATCTTTATATCGGCGGTTTCAAGGAAGGGAGGTTCTCTATGAGATAATAAAGCGAACACTCCCCAGCCTTTTTGTATCGACAACGGGTTTCTGTCCACCTCCTGGACATTTGCCTGGTTGGATACGAGAAACTCAAACAGCTCTAGGTTCCTTCTTGCGGCGGCCTTGTAGAGAAGTGAATTTCCCGTCAGCTTGTTTCTATGCTTGACATCGGCACCTGCTTTAACCAGAAGCTGGGCGATCTCGTGGCCCTTGGCTTCGTCAACATAAACGCGATCGATGGCCACTGTCCCGTACTCGTTCTTCGTGTTAACATCCGCCCCGCAACCGAGCAACACGCGAACGACGTCTGCGCAACTCCCAAGCACGGCCAGTCCAAGGGGTGTATACGGCTCGATCGTACCATCATAACACGTCTTGCTTGGCGTCGTCAACTGCTCTAGGTTTCCGCCGAGGGTCTTGATGGCTATAGCCGTTCGCTCCAACCGCTCCCTCCAAACTTCAGTGTTGCCCCTGAAGGGTAGGACTGAAAATCGAACCCCTGACCGCGTTCGACGGAGATGATTTGCGCTAAGTCTGTGCAGAACAGTAAGGCCCTCTTCGTCGAAAGCGTTTATGTTGATAGGTCTACCTGAGGACAGTAGTTGCTCAAAAATAAAAGGCTCGTGTCCCATTGCGGCGTAATCTAGGGCAGACAGCCCGCGAGGTTGAGTTTCTGGCAAGGAAAATGGTTCTTGATGTGGACCGCCTTCTGTCAACATTCTTATGCGATTGTCGTACTTGTATGGGTCTGAGCGATCCCGGATGTAGAAATCGGCACCGAGATTGACGAGGACTTGGATTGCGGAATGGCTCGAAGTGACAACTGCCCAGTGGAGCGGCGTGCCGGCTGGGAGGAAAAAGGGATAGTGAAAGAACGGCACTGGTCTCGAAATGGTGGCATTGATGTCCGCACCGTTTCGGATCAGTCTTTTTGCTGCAATGGGCTGATGCGACGAGTCGAATGCGAAGAGCCAATGTAAAGGAGAAATGCGAAACTTGGTGCAAGTGATAGAGGCGTCAGCCCCTTTATCGAGCAATTCCGAAGCAATTTCCCAGGAACCACGAGCACAAGATAGATATAAGGCCGTCTCGTGGTTGGATGTCATCTCGTTAACGTCCACCGCACACAAACGCAAGCAATCCCGCAACTCATTCAGCGTACCATGGCTTGCAATATCATGTAGAGGGGTTAAGCTTGGCTCGTTACTGTAGTATATTCCGTATCCACCTTTGTCCCTAAACTCTTCCATTGAAACTTCCAGGGCGCGGGGTTCAAGTTGTTCCAGCTGGCGTGCCGCAGTGGTTGACCCGCTAGCGGAGGCGGTCTGGAGCCAGGTCTTGAGCTCTGCACTCAGATCGGCGGGAGGCTTCTGCTGATGGAATTCTAACACCGACCAGAAAATAGCCCTCGCGGGCTGGTAACCTCTCTGAGCTATGGTTTGTAGCAGATCTAGCTGTTTTTGCTTTTCGCTCTCCGTACGACGGTCTAAGTTCGTGGTCAAATACAAGTAGCAGGCGAATGCAATCCCCGGTGGCAGAATCCTTCCCACATCCATGGAAGACGAGGCGAGCTGGTCAAGGAAATATCCGGGGACCCCCGCTACCTCCCAGGGGTATTGGTATGATTGCTCCAATTCCCCCGGCGGAAGGGGACTGAATGGCTCATCCTCGCCCAGCCGATCACACAGCATACTCGTAGACACCCCCGTAGGGTCATCACCATGATCGTCCTCCTCACCGGTTGTACATTCGCTCTGCCTATAATAGTAATGTTAGCGTGCTAGGTAGTTTCAACTCCGCGCGTGGGAAGACGTGACTATACCGGAGCAAACATTGCAGGACACGCTTGCGCGAATCAATGTCACAAGCGAACTCTTCGAAAAGCCCCTCTAGGTTCTCTGGTCGTTTGGACGGGTCCTCGTGGAGGAGAGCCGGAAATGCCGTGCGTGCCTCAGATAATACAAATGCTAACTCAAACTCAGTTGCTTTCTCAGACTCATTCAACAGCCACTCATCTCTCTTGCTAGCATTTTTCCCGAGCATTTGATTCTCGGCACCAAAGAGAACTCTCCAAGCAACCAAACCGAACGAGTATACGTCGGCTTTCTTCATATTGGATAGAGTGAGGAGTTCACCACGCTCTACTTCCGGCGCCTGCCAACCAGGTGATCCACCAAGGTGCTTCTTCGTTTCCAGCTCAACTGTTCCTAGCCCGTCGATAGACAAACCAAAGTCGGCCAGCTTGGCAACAAGGCCATCGGCCTGATCGAAGACCAATACATTCTTCGGCTTAAGGTCTCCATGAACGACATTACACTGATGGATGGCACCGAGGCCCGCTGCGATATGTGAACAGAATGCACAGGCCTGCCAGTTGGAAATCGTCTCTAGCTCAAGAATCTTCTCTAGATCACCCAAGGCTAGCTCCATCATGAGCGATATCGGGCGATGCAGATTGAAATCGTCGAAAGACCATGCCAATATCCGGGTAATGTTGGCATGCAGGCGCAACGTAGGCGTTGTGAGCGACCTGACCTCAAGGCAGATGTTGTCTAAATGCTTCTTCGCTTGCGTCGCCGTTATGTCGAGACGCTCAAACTCGTCAAGGTCGAATATGGGTTGTTTTACGGCCACGAGACTCGACGAGAATCCACGATGATGGAATTCGGCCATCTCTTGCTTAAAGACCACGAACTGGCCTCCTTTCCCAAGATAAGTCTTTCCCGGGATGAGGTTTACCGGCCCGGGCACATTGGATACCTCCAGCTGTGCCAGAACATCGCAGAATGCGTTGAGGCCGTCGTCTTCGTGCACCCCATCTGCAGGGACACTGAGAGTGACCCTCGATGATCGCAGCCTGCTACTGGCAGCTGTGGAATCTGTAGACAAGCTCGACTTTGAATCCATGCTTCATCCCAACACGAAAAGCTTGGCGCGTGGATGAGAGGATTAAAAACACGCGCAAAGCATGGCTCCGAGCCTAGGACGCAACATGAGATTTTCATGTTATGTGGCGGCCAATAAATGGCCAGTCGATGCATTGACGCCCAATGTCTGCCATGCTGTTGTTTCGTGCGAGTCTGCCACCTGAACGGCAACCGAAGGTCCTTTTCTACCTCCATGCACCAACGATGACTCTCTTCTACAGCACCCCTCATTCTCCGTAAACATCCACCGACCGGCCTCATTGGGGTAGTGAATCTTTGGCCCGATTCCTTTCATCACGGCCAATCGGGATTGCTCGTGTTCCTCCATATCCGCGAGGTTTAGCTCTTCGTCTTTCCGCCCTCAACTCGTACATCTGCGGGGCGCAGGCAGGTTCGATGGATCGACTCAATGAAAACCTTAAATCCTTTCCGAGCCGTCAGGGATACGCAAACGTGAAGGTATTGGCTCTATACTGGGAAGATGGAGACAAAGGGTATAAACAGGAAGGACACGATGTCTGTCAATTGTTTAAAGAGGTCTTCCATTACGATGTGACACCATACGCCATTCCTAGAACAAAGAGCATTTTCCACTTGCGGGTCATCATCAGCCAGGAGATTGCCAAGATGGGGGAAGGTCCGTCTCTCCTCATTATCCACTATGGAGGTCACGGCGATAGCGACGACGACAAACACAGTGGCCAGGAGCGTCGATCAGTTTGGGCAGCGTTAAGTGCTCGACTCCCAGCGAGATAGTTTGAACCCATGGTCCTAACACTGCTATAGACACAGTGTTGGGGAGCCAACCCTCCCGTGGTACCAAATTCAGGAGGAAATCAAAGATTGTGATTTTGACATACTACTTCTATTAGATTGTTGCTTTGCTGCCCAGGCCGCTCGAGATCGAGAAACGACAAGGGGAAGGTTCGAGATCCTGGCAGCAGCAGCGATGGGGGCCAAGACCCTCGGTCCCTGTGACCGTTCCTTCACCACGGTTCTTCTTGGGGAACTCCGCGGTGCTATGGAGCAGGGGCAGTTGATTTTCATGAAGGATCTCCATGGGGTGCTCTGCAGCCGGCACAAGCGGCTTTCCGCAACCCCCGTCCATATTGTCCTCAAGCCAGGACGCTCCCACATTATATTAAGTCCGTCATCAGAAGTCCCAGTCACAGATGATGCTGTGCAACCCGGAGGTGCGATTTTGAAAGTCATTGTTCGGCTGAAAGAAGAGTTGAATGCCAATAATGTGGATGACATTAGTCAATGGCTCACCGATGCGCCCGTTTGGGTCGTTTCGCAGGTCAAGGCGTTGAACAAAACGGAGAACATTCAGAAGACTGTGACGCATATAGACCAAGCCCACACCTTGTTAGTCCAGCAACTTCGCCAGCAGCGAAAGAAGAAATCCTTCAAGCCTGGGGAATGATCGTTACCCTGGTTGAACGATATCACGAGTCATCCCTCTCTGGGGAGATGGATAAAAAAACAACTGAGGGCCGGGGAGTTTGTTAAACAGCTGGATGTCCAAAACAACCACGTGGTAGATTTGGTAGAGCAGCACTTACTTACGGCACCAGCCATGGATGCACCCGAGATGCTCGGCGAGGTACTCGAAGATGATGGCACTGAAATCCTTGGCATAGCACACCAACTACGGATGCGAAAGATGATTCTCTCCACCGACTTCCCGAACTTTGATGACCCAGCTCAACCCCGGCGTGAACGAATCGACGGCTGCGCGCTAGTTGAGACTAAACGCTATGGGGCCCACATCGACCCAAGGGAGATGCCGGACCTGGATGCGCGTGTTCGCCTTCTGTTTGAGCTGTTGAGAGCGCCGAAATAGGCATCATTTCGGACATTGCAACGTTTAGGTTACCGCCACAAATCTATTGGACATCGCTACGAGTTTAGCTTCGCTGTTCCCGAGAAATTTTAACAATTACCGCCAACTGCCTTGAGCTCGGTGATCAAGGAAATGAATGGTCGCAACCGCCCGTCACTAGATGAACGGTTGCGAGCCGCGCACATGCTTGCGAGGGCTGTCCAAAAATGGCATCTAGTAGGCTGGGTCCATCAGGGCATAAGTAGTCATAATATTCTCTTTTTCAAAATAAGGAGTCTAAAAAGATCGACTACGCGGAGCCATTCCTCCACGGTTTTGAGTTCGCGCGACCAGACTCAGACCCTTCAATCGGTCGCAGCTTGGAGGATTTTGAATTTAATGTCTACCGACACCCTGAAAGACAAGGCAGTGTGCGCAAGGGGCACCGGAAAAAACATGATATATATTCCTTGGGTGTTGTGTTGCTTGAAATCGGACTCTGGCAAAGTGCGGTTGACATTTGTCGACGGGAGGTCTCTAGCCCGCAACGTCTTCAAGCAGTCCTTCGAAAAAATTGTTCCGATCGGTTGGCCCACTTTGCCGGCCAGTCGTACCAGGCTGTCGTTGACATTTGCCTGTCTTCCCAATTCGGCGTGGATCTTGACGACGAATCCGGCTCTCGTCTCGCTCAGGCGTTTGGGGAGAAGGTGGTGGGCGAGCTTGAAAAGGGAATAAGGCTGTATTAGGGAGAAGATGATGAGGCGGGACTTTTGCCGAATTTCGAGGACATCATTCGCGGGTCGGTGTTACGTTTCCTACCGTCAGTGCTACAAGAACTGCGGTGTAGCTATTTGTATGATTTTGCGGATTGTTAGCAAGCCATGAGTTTCTCACATTCTACTTCTTCGACGTGTTTCCATGGGCTGGCTTATCACCTACCTTGCTCCGGACGCAAAAATCTCGACTGTTCTCGCTTTGGTGAAGAATGAGATCACGGAAAGAAACACGACAGCCGGGAAAACGCTGGCGACCAGGCGACCCCCCAAACTGGAGATGCTTGGAACAACAAGCGTTGGAGCCAGGATGACCAGGCTTGATGCGATGATCGCTAGGGCGCGGCTAAGCTGGCGCAGTTTTGGACCAAGAAGAAACACATTTTCGTCGGCCGTAAACTCGTGGGATCCTTTGCGGGCTCTCGGGAGGTACTAATTATGATTTGGTCAGACTCTCTCGGGATGACCGGCATCAGCAACTTAATGGTGATAGCTATGCCTTACCCGACCAATAGTCCTTTCGCACCAAAAGATGCAATCCTCCACTATTAACTCACTGAATGAAATTGCCGGGTCTGGCGTCCTGGTGAGATTCATCAAGTCTCGGTCTCTCTCGAGGTATTTCAGTTCCTGGCGGCTTAAGTACCCTGTAGCCGATGTCCATTTTCTTAAATTGTCAATGTCGCGATCCCAGGATTCTGGGAGTAAGAGCACGCGGTGACACCGTTCGATTAATTCATCTAAATACGATAAGCCATTATTCCATAAACATCTAGTATGTCCATCCCAATCTTTTGGAATCGTAGACGAACCATATTCAGCAAGGGCTGTATTGAGGGATTGAATAACCTGCAGGCGTCCTGGGTTCGAGTCTTGACGCATTGAACCTAGGAATAATCCACGGTCCTCGTTAGAGTCAAGACTGACAAGCCTCTCTTCCAGTACCGAGATCTCGTCCTGCCATTCTTATTCTTGTAAATCGCCGGAATTTTTGGAATGACGGGTGAGAGCTGAGGAGGGCGCTGTAGCGAGGATATCCCGGGCGGTGCTTATCGACTCGAGAGAAATCAGAGTCGTAGGGAGCTGAGCGCGACTATAGAACATGGTTAGACGGGTTCTTCTTACAAGAGTCGACTATATCCTCACTCCCTCGACCCAGGCCGGTGGCCATGTTGGTTTGTGAGATATGTATACTGACGCGAGATAAGAGAACAAAATTTGAATGTGCAAGCTATAATATTGTCGACATTCCACCCCCCGCCGCTTGGGGGAAAACAGTTCGCAGCTCACACCCCAAATCGCAGAACAGAACGCAATACGAGTTAGTTTCATGGAGCTCTACAGATTTGCAATATTATCACCGCCATGGACACGCCCAAATCCGAACATGTAGTAGGAGGTGATGAAGCAAAAGAGGTGAGAAGATGGATCAGAGTGCTATTATGGCGACATGCTGACACGACACTCGCTCCATAGGAAAACAAGGCCGATGAATTCAGGCCCCGAGTCAAGGAATATCCCGCGGTAGAGCTTTGTCTAGGCCACCTTATTAATTGGAGGTAGTTCTAACGATGGGTTGAATTTAGCGCAAGTTTCATGTAGCAGATGAGGTCTATGTCAATTCGGGTGGCCGAGGCCTTACTGGACCGTATCTCGTGGACAGCATCACCAGCGACAACCAATATATCTTATGCAACAGAGATGGAACCAAGGCCGAGAATGGAAGATCTTTTAAAGAGACTGAGCTTGACACGCACCATAAATCCAATACCGCTAGTAAGAGGGGCCCAGATACTCAGCCTACTCCCTGGGGTTATTAGAACCTGACGAGCGATACTAAGAGGGGATATTACTGAGTAGTGCAATCCTTAATTTGAGCCCAAATTGAGGTTATATATCGATGAACATCAACGCATAACGAGAGTCCGTGTTGCTAGCTAACACGAGAATCAGAGCCTACCAGTTGCCACTCGGCGGATGGACAGGAAGAGTGTGACGGTCATCTTTTTAAATGCTTTCTCAACAGGTCTCTAAGTATCCTAAATCCATCTCCTCTAGATTTGGCCTTGGTGTGGCACTCCAACAATGTCCGTAAACGGGTCGTCATCGTGTGCACGTGGTACGATTTCTGTTAAGATGCTGATAAGGTTATGGAGTTCCTGGCCATAGTGCTCTTTAATGAAGGCAAACATCAGGTCGAGTCCGGCGGACACCTTGATATATCGATCAGCTAAGACACCCTAATCTTCAAGAGGTTTAGAGGAGGCAAATACATACACCGGATGAAGACAGAACCTTCCCGTCCTGGACAAATCGGGCCGGCGCAACCCAAGTAACGTTTGTGCCATGCTGAGTGACCAGATCCCACGCGTTCTTGTTGGTCGTCGCTCTTCTCCCGTCAAAAACACCGCCACGGGCGGCGAATATCGCCCCAGTACAGATTGTGAGAAGGTATTTCACTTTCGGGAACATCTCAGCAACGTAGTCGTCGACATATGTGAGAGTCGGGTCGCGGGCCGCCGCACCCCCTGGCACAAGCAGCACATCGAGATCTAAAGTATCCTCAAAAGTGGCGGCGCCGACAATCTCAGGCTTAAACACTGAGTTGTACCGGTTGCCCATCGGAGGAGTAATGACGATATTGTCTGCGGTAGGGGTGATGATTGTGACGTTCAAGTAGCGATTGCCCGCTACGAAATAGAGAAGTTCAATTGGCCCATAGAGGTCCAACATGTCTACTCCAGGCAATGCCAGAAGACCCCAGTTGACGGGGGTGCCTTGAGCATGTTAGCGGTGATGTGCCACGCAGCAAGATGTTTGTGGATGGATGGATGGAAAACCTGATCGACATACCATCGTCTTCTTCATCACACCCTCTCTCTTTTTCATCCAAGAAATCTGCAGCGACGAACATAGCCGCTCCAATTGCAAATAGTGTCTTGAACAGCATCGTAACGACAGCGTGATTCCGTTCTCAGTGGCAGCGTTTCTTAAACAAATCGTCGCTGGGAACTCTTAAAGCAAGTTGCCCTTTCTTCTTATCTACTTTTGTTCTATTACCTTGATAGGTGCTCTAGAATTAAGAGAAGAGGTGATTTCCTAAATACAATGTGGGTCGCGAGGCAGCCACCGTCAAACACCACCAGAAGGGATGCATTTGGCAGAGGGAAATATGCGCAAGTTTCTTACGCCGCCATTGGCTTCACCCAGGGAAACCCCTCGCTTACGTCCGTAAAGTCTGCTCTATTAACTTCCAGTTAGGATTATTCAAGTCCCGTATTGAGATGGTGACGAAGGCGCTGGTAGCGGAATAGGAACTGAAAAGTGCCTTCACTGAAAATGATGGATAAGACGTCGGACCCCCGTTTTCTAGAATCAGAAGGGGCACAGAGCCGCATTGGGGAAGGCCGAAGAGATTGAAGAACTGAATATTGCAACATGATACTGACACCTGATGACCTATGAAAAGAAAGAAAGAAAGAAGGAAAGGAAGATATACAAACACGCCTCCGACCTCTTGGACCCGGAATTTACTTCTTCCGACATACCAAGACTCAAGTGCGAGTCTACTCCCAGCCTTCATTCACATGGGAATCGGGACAACTAACTGTTCCCTGGCTCACTCGCTACCAGCACTTTCCGTCACCATCGTATGCATTACTATCCTCTGTCAGGCGACCTGTAGGATTGACACTATGTAAATAAAAACAACAGGTCATTAGGGTTCGGACAACTGCCACCGGCCAACAATCCTAGATTCCGCTCTCCTTTTCAAACCACCCCTACTAACCCTAACCCTATAAGCCGTTGTTCTCCTCAGAGTCCCTTACGCTCTGATATTAGGAGCTTATTGATGCCCTCGACAGACCCCGATCACGGAGCGGAGGCAGATTGGTGGCTGTCCGACAATCGCGCTGTGTCTGCGCTATTAAGTAGTTTACAAGGCAAGATTTTAACAGACCTCACATCTCAGCCAAGAGCGGAATGCCTTTGCAACTTGCCAGAAGACGACCCCCGGCCCGTGCCCAGATGAGGAAATATCCGTCGCGTTCTCGAGTAGCCTTCGCTGATGGCGGCCCGGTGGAACTTGCGCAATTATCCAGGCGATTTCAGCGGGACGATATTGCCAATTTGCGGGGTACCCCCATAGAAAGATCCAGGTCCCTTAATATCGCACAGAATCCGAATGGCTCTCCCTCTCTGGCCTGAGGAAGATTAGATGTCGTTGTCTCGTGGTTTCACGATTGTGGGCCTAGCTTGAGATGAAAGTTCCTCGACGTGCAGCGAGGCTACTCAATCATTCTAACTCGAAGTCCATTTGTAAATACCGGGCTTGAGAGAAGAACGACATCTTTTTGACCATCCTAGAGCCCACCCCATTGATTCGACATGACAGCAACCATTCCAAACCTCAGCCTAGATGGAGGCCTTGAAAGATATTTGTTGAACACGCCGCCGCAGACCCTGGCGGTCGGATGCATCGAAGACTCTTTAAGCTATGGCTATTGGCAAATCGAAGACTTCAAGTACGAGAGTAATGGAGGTGCCGAACAAGACTTTGTCGAGTCGATTTACTTTCGCGTCACGAGTCAGATCAGTGATCTGAATATAGAGTGCTCTGTCTCCTCTGCCTCGTCCAATTGGACTTCCACAGACCCCAGCTCATCAGGGTATTGCGAAAGCGCGAACCCTGCCACTACCTTCAAATTCCATTATACCCCCGACTCATCAAGCGGGTCTTTGACTATCAATCAAATATGGAGTTGTCCTAGTGAGGAAGACGGAACTCAGTACGTCGCTTTCCACAGATCAGGTCCTCTTTGAGGAGAAAACACTGACCCTGGATTTCCAATAGAATTATATTCAAAGCAAATGCAGACACCAACATCGTCATCGACACGGATTCTCCTGGCAGCGCAGTATCAATTGCTGAGACTGGTCCTGTGATTATGCCGTATTCGCTCCTGGCTCCCATAGAGATAACTCCTAAGGACGAGGTTCTTAGCTCACCTGCTGGGAGTGACAACCCTGGCTGCAGAAAGGCATCAGAAACGCCGACGTGGATCTTTTCCGATGTTAAGTGGGTATGGTTCAACGAATCACGAGAGTCTCCGCCTACGCCGCGAGGGGCTCTAGCGGTGACATTACACAACGTCATCACTAACCAGACTACATCTTGCTTGCATACTGGCGGGTCAGATCTGGTTCCTCCGGATAAGGAAGAGGATTGCGAGACGCGAGAAGATGATAATTGGACCATCTGCTCGGGGTCTGCTTGGATCGATTCATATAGCGGACAGTATTTGGGCCAGGCAGCGGTTCGGTTCAATGCTTGCGCAAGAAAAGTTGAGATCGTTGAGAGCTGGTACTGCGGGGGCGATGAAGAAGGTAAAGGGTAAGTAGGGCTATACTTTTAATGCACATGCCCCCATTCCAGGTGACGCCCCTTTCCTCTTCGTACTCTAGGCTAAAGGTACACAAGTATCAAGTACGTAGGCTTTGGCGAATTCTCTCCCGCGTCGTGGGACTGCGAACCCCTACCATCGGATTCTGGCGGCGACCCCGATTTCGCTATACCTATTGCCTTCATAAGCAACGCCACACTCTGTGAAGCCATCGTGGAAGATAAGGCCGTGACCGGCACGATTGCTGCAGAACACAGCCTCTTGAATAACGCTTTCGACTTTCAGTATCCTAGAGAAGGAGGATGTCTTGTCGACTCGATTCGGCCGGAAAACTGGTATTGGAACTTCTTTCCCGATTACTTTTCTGTCGAAGTGGCTGAGGATGGAACGGTTGAGCGCATGAATTCTCGACTGGAACTTGGCGTGGCCATTCCATACGCGTCGGCCGCTTTCCACTGCTTCGTTCCCAGGATCGAAACGCTGGGAGATTGCTACTCGCCTGTTATACCAGGAGGTCGGTTCTTGGATGCCAAGGGAGCGTATAACAGCGAGACGAACGTGTTTTCAATTGAGCAGCCGTGGGAGTGCTCTGACAGAAGCCCCCATCATCCGTAAGTGCAATCTGGTGTCCGGGATTCAATAAAATGATTCTACTAACATTTACCGGGCACTCAGCGTTGTGTTTACGGCTAAGGGCAGTATTGAAGTTCCAGAAGGTGGTGGTGAGCCAGTCAGGATGCCGATGGAAATCACTTGGGAAACCATGGGTAGAGAGGGCAGCATCGGTGAATAGGAGCGAGACATAAAGCTGGATTGGGGCCTCAAGTTTTTAATATGCAGCCAACATGGCCAAGACGGCCAGTTTTTGAAACCCTACCTACCCCCGAGGCCAATGTATTCCGTGATCAAACCTCACATTCACCAGGCGGTGCCTCCCTTGCCAACTCGCTCCATGTCTCGTAGTCTCCCCTAGTAACATTCCCAACTGGGACTACCCATTGTGCATATCCTAGTGTATGATACTGAAGCGTGATCTCTGACGGACATGCTGGATTCGTTGGCCCATCTGCCGCCTGCGCATAGCCCAGCATGATTTCGCCCTCGCTCGAGTTAGAACTCCCTCTGTTCCCCCCCTGAGCGTCGTCCCACGAGAAGCAATTCTGACAGCGGTAAACGAGCTCGTAGCGCGACTCATTGGCAGATGAGCGGATATACGTGATAGTCGGCGAGCCGTCACCGCTGTAGGGATCGGGCATGAAATAGTCGGTGGCCCAGCGAAAGGAGGTAAGAACTTGATCTTTATGTGGATAGGCAACTAGGAGAAGAGAATGGATCATATGGCCATCATGAGCTATGCCGCACCACCCTGTTCGATCGGCGCTCACACTCGCACAGCTCTGGGAAAAGAAAGAAATAGTTGGTCATCAAAGTCATTCTCCGAAAGGAATAGATGAGGACTGAGAACATACTAGGTACCCAATGTACTCGCGTGTATCATTTGTTGTGGCGTTCTCTGGCAGAACGATGCCGAATGTGACACCTCCATCGCCGTTTTCTGCTGGGGGAGCAGTCCAGGTGTCAAAGTTAATTCCAGTCTCTTCATCGATGTAGGACCCTAATACCATGTCCGGATACTGGCCTAGACAGCTCCTTGCAACTGTTGACCATAAATTGTCAGCAGGGGCCGGGCAACTTGTCCTAACTGAAACGAGGCAGAACGTACATAGCGATAACGTTACTATCGTTGAGATAGACAAGTGGCGTAGGAGACGCATGGTTGAGGTCAACTGTCTAGAGGCCTTTCGAAATACAGCACTTAGTCGCTTATTAGACTTTGCTTTTTCTCTCTGTTTCCTTTGATGCTATGTTCGACAAAGTTGAAGAATAACGAGGCGGGAAGCTTCCCACCATCCCATCTGCAGAAGATCCCATCAGTTTCTGCGAACGAATGGGGAGCTTCCGAATGGAAATGGAAAATGTTCTCGACTAAGTTGGGTGGGAAGAATCCCCCGGGAGTAGTTAGCCGTGATGTTCAATATCCGCCACTTTGGATAAATTCCACCACGAATATAGACCCGCCGTTCTATGCATTTTATACGTTTAAGCCATGCTGGCTTGTATAGAAATGCCCCATCTCGTCTTCGGAATTTCTAATCCCAGGCTAACTACTCCCTGCCGAATGCATTGGGAGTTCGAACGTGCATATCGGTGACTTCACTGGTGGTGCCAACCGGAAGACCCTCCCAAATCTAAGCCTCGGAGGCCCGTCTCTTCACAATTGTTTGGTTTTCGAGTGAATGCATCATTAGATGGCACAAGGTATTAAATGTTAATTTAATTATCTCCCATACATCCACTATTCTGATCTATTGACGTGCCCAGTCGCGATGCACATCCGGTCGAGGCTCAAAACTCGGCAGATCTCGA
Source organism: Scedosporium boydii (assembly GCA_002221725.1). NCBI lineage: Eukaryota > Fungi > Ascomycota > Sordariomycetes > Microascales > Microascaceae > Scedosporium > Scedosporium boydii. The sequence goes on from NJFT01000122.1 coordinate 55,690, forward strand.
AGTGAGAGCACCCTGGATTCCTGTTGAACTTATAGACAGGGTTAGATCTAGCACGTATGGGACTTCAATATGCGCGCATAGTTCAATGTTGAGGGTAGTGGATTAGACGGACGATCATAAGGGCTGACACAATAGAGACTTACTTTGACTGGAATAAAGTCCAATAAAAATTCTCCGTCTCGCTAATTATTGGCACTTGGGGTATCTAGTTTCAACCTATTCTCCAGGGTTTGAACCCCAAGATCGTCAAACCTTGGGCCAGGTCAAGATCGCGGCAAGCATCTTTGTCTAATAATTACTATTTCCGAAACGCAATTTGAGAACAACGAAGTTCGTCTCTGCCCCGAAGCATTACTGAGGCCCGCTTCGAATTCTCGGGGTCTAGTGCATTCAGCACATGCGTTGTCACCGGGCCGAGCCTTAAGACAATCAGTAGATGGCCCATGGGCAATCGGAAACCATCCTACCTGTCTCTCGCTTCAAGCCCCTTTTTGGATAGGCACGGAGGGACGTCTGATTTTGGTGTGGCCACTGCCTTACATTTAAATGGTGCCGTGGGTCTGGAACCAGTCTGGAAGAAAGGAGCCGTCTACATCCCAAGGAGACCATTTCATTCTCGGCGTCTTTCCGGCGCTGTTGGTCTTGACTGCATTCGTGCATGAAATTCGCACGGGTTAGAAACGCGGCTAAGGATTTATCAAGCGGCACAGCCATCCTTTCGGGACCGGGTCGGCGTGGTAAAGGTTAAAGCAAGCATCGAAATTTGTATTTAGTTGACGTCCTATCCACACGATGCAACATTGAATCCAGCGCATTTTCCTCTCCGGTATCGACGCCTCAGCCGAGTCAATAACTCAGAGACCATGAAGCGCTTTTTTCACTACCTAGTCACGGGCTCCTTCTTGCTAGCCGCGGTGGCTCAGGACAACGACGCAGATCAGACGGTAGAGGATCAGTATCCAGAAACGGCCGAAATCTTTTTTGACAACAGCCTATCTCTCTCAGGTTTCGCCCTAGTTGAATTCGAACCACTGAAGGACGGCCACACGAATCCGGATTTATCCGATACGGCGGAGTACGAAGGTTATGACTGGACTCAGGAGTTCCCTGGTTCGAAGCTCGGCGGCTTTAAGGCCCATCTCCGTGTCGTAGACAACGTCCCATTCCTCGAGGACGGCTCTGATGGTCAACTCGATCCATCTACTACGAACAAGACCGCCGTGTCAACCATAACATATAATATCCCTCAATCATTGATGGATGGCGACAAGGTCAAGGCCGTGCATCCATCCTGGATGATTTGTCGACATATCTGGATTGCAACAAATCCCGGCAACACCCAAGGAGACCACCAATGCGGTTTCATCCCGGACGAATGCCGCAAGGACTGGACTGAACAATTTACCATGGACTGGGTGAATGATGCTGAGCTCGGACGATGTTCCGGCCGTTACATCAACTCGCTGCCGAATAGTTGCCTCGATTCGGTTGGGAATGCCTCCACAGCTATCTACCGTATGTTGATGCCCCATACACCCCAGATACTAAAGGCTTGGTTCTAACGGCAGTGGAAGAGCTTGACGCGAATTACCTTGAATACGACTTTTGGGTTGACCTATTAACTCAAGATAAATTGCGCGATCTGGCCTGGCGGGTCGGCACTGGGTCTAGCCTAGACCTGAATAACAAAATATCTCTTCAAAAGGCGTCGGAGAACACTTTTATCATTACAACGGCATGGGGTTATAGCGGCAATGCGAGTAGCGAAAGCCAAAGGACACCAGATGTTAGTTTTTCTTGCTTGAACGTCCAGGAGGATTCTAAGCCCAACTCGGAGGAGAATAGCTCCCCTCGGGCTTTTGGATTTTCCACCATTGGGCTGCTTATCGGGATTGGATACACGTTGTTGATTCTATAACGGAGGCAAAGAACGATTATCCGGACTCTTTGGGCTAGGACGGAATGAACGAATGACTTTCACCCTCGTGCCAGAATAATGCGTAAACATATATTCTATATTACAATCTACCCAGGATTTAGAAAACTATTAATACACTATGATAATATTCACATCAAGGCTATTGGCGATGGCTCCGCTAGCAAAAAGAGATTAGCCATCCTTAGCGGATAGTCTGTCAAGACTGCAGTTATAAAGTCGGTTGGCATCCCAGATTAGCACCATGAATCAGTAAGATAGTGGTTATAACTTTCAAGGCAAGAAAATTCCATAATCTACACGCCGTGCGTCCGATAAGACCTCGGGATGTTTAGTAACCAATACAGAAGACGGCCATCTTACTCTCCGTTGAGGGCATTCATCTTCTTAGCATGCCCGTAAACAAGAGTCTTGGCCTCCTCGTCATCAAGGTAGATGGTGAAACCGTCATTGTGGTTCCGGCCGAAGGAGTACTCAGAGTATCCGTACTGCCAGTACATGTCAGGGACCTTCTCCTCGACAGAAATCTCCTGCCATCCACCGACAACTTCGAGCCTAGTCTCGTTACGGGTTTGGCCCAGGGCTTCCTGGCGAGCCTCGGGGGTCATCCATCCGTACTCCTCATGAACCACAGGCTTTCCAGCCTTCCTTGCGGACTCGGCGTGGTCGTGAATCCACTGATTGGTCCATTCGACGGTCTTACTCCACCAATCGGGGTAGGAGTGGAAGACGCCGAAGTCGATGTTCTTGAGGCTAATCTCATGGTCGAAGTCGCCGCCGTCGGCACCATTGTAAGCCCAATCGTCGGACTCGACGTTGAACCCACCTTCTCCGCCCCAGGTTACAAGATGGTTGGGGTCGAGGCTCTTGATGTAGGTGCTAATCTCGTCGATCCAGCCCGACATGAGTTCCACGGTGCAATTTTCGCTGCGGGGGAGGTTGCGAGTGCCATCAGCGCCGCAGCGGGGTTCGTTGGCGAGCTCCCAGGCCATGATAGCAGGCGAGTCCTTGTAGCGGGTGACGAACTCCTTAATGTAGGCCTTGAAATGATCTTTGATTACGGGCAAGCGGTAGAACTGGAAGTGAATGTGTTAGAGCGCGCGTTGCGGTTTCTCTGCTACAGTCGGGAATCACACACATCATCGTGGTACTGGCCTCCGAGGTTGACAGTGTACATGTCCATACCACCATAGTCTGCCCAATTGTTGGTGAGGGCGACGATGAGCTTGATTCCGACCTCGGTGGCGGCGTCAACAACCTTGTCGAAGCCCTCAATATTGATAGTGGGCTTGCCATTGTCCCATCTCTGGAAGATGACCTCGGTAGTAGCGCCCTCACCTCCGTACTGGGGAAGACCGTTCGGGTCGTAGGTGGTGTTCTTGTCGTTGAAGCCCCAGGTTCGAAACACCTTCAGGCCAGCATCTTTGGCTGCCGTCAGACCCTTGACGACATCGGCTTGAGTCTATCCAAGATTTTAGTAGGAGCCCCGGTATCGGGATGGTAATTACGCACGCCAGAGAATGGGAAGTAGTAGGCATTGCTTCCCGCAAAGTAGAAGTCCTCACCATCGAGCTGGAACTTGCCCTCCTTGACCGTGACGAAGCCCTTGGGGGGCTGCGCCTTGCACGCCCTGCGACGATGAGGGCCGGCAAGAGCTCCAGTGGCGACAAGACTGAGGGTCACGAGAGTGGTGGTGTTGAAATGCATTTCGACTTAAAGAATCAACGAGAGAATTCAGTTGAAGTAACGAACGCAACGGGCCGTTTGTGGTGGAATACACAAGTACATCAGTTTAAACCAACAGGGGAAAACCGCCGCATCGCGAAGCATCAAAAAGAAAAGGAAAAGAGAATAACAAGCGGTCATTGATATATATCATCACCTACACAAGTATTGCGACACTAGCTCGGGGAACTTGGGGCTTCCCGTCAATGCGGTACGGTGCAAGGGACCAAGCCGTAAGCATATTGGCTGTCCAATGGATTCTACATACGAGACGGGGTACCAACGCCGGTCTAATTTTGATTGACACGGAGCTTCGAGGACCGCGTTGCCCGGATTGGAAGAATGCAACCTAGCGATTGGCTAGCAAAGAAAATAAAGGAGAGACAAGCAGCGCCCCACTTGCCTGGAGGGGTTTTAACTTATTCCGGGCAGGGAAGAGAGAGCTGATGATCGCTGATCGGAGCATGGGTGGATGTGCAGAGGGCGGTTCAATTCGGGGAATCTCTCGCCCCGCTTCGCCTAGACGGAGGGAGGCACTGCGAAGTCACATCTGGCGATCTGGGGGTTCCATTAGGCACGACAAAGGCACATTCAATGGGCTCAGTTGACTGCAGCCACCATTTCTTTATGACAAGAGAAAGAGGTCAATCTGCCGACGGCGCAGCGGACAGATAGTTATACTTCTTAAAGAAGTCCTCGATGACTATGGCATCTATAATCTCACCCAGCTCAGTAAGGCAACGATGACTCTAAAGTCGGCTTGGCAGCTGGCGAGAGGTTGATCACACAAATAAGGACGATCAGGATTCAACGGCTTCTCTTAACGGAGCCTTTATAAAGCGGATAGAGAAGCAAAAATAATACATACGACCATAGCTCGTAGATAACTGAGGGTCCCGTCCGCTCCCCTGTACATAAGCTACGAAGCGCCAGACTAGTAGTTGGGTCGGTGACGACCAGCGAATCCCTGGTGTTGTATGTTTTTTATTTTTTTTCTCGCGACTTATTTTCCTCTTTTTTCGTTCTCGTTTTTTCAATCTTTGTTGAGGCTTCGTGACGTGTCGCGTGAGGGCATCACGGATCGACGACATCAAAGGGGAATCTGGTCACGTGATGATCGAGTCAGCTATTGCGGACTAAATCTAAACAGTTTTGCTCCTCATCTTTCCACCAATCACTCTTTCCGTTAGAGCATTATCGAGGACCTGGGGATTGCTCCTATAAGTTGTATGACCTAGGGCTGGAGGTGTTGCCTTGGGTGACCATCGTCGCTGTTTTTTAGGAGTTCCTTTTGTCAGTGTATGCCCGAAGAAACCCGCCGCTTAAACCCGGTAATAGAGGTGGGATTCAGAATGCGCTCATGATACGCGAGTACACGAGGTTGATTACCTATGAATCCGTCGTTTTGGACTGTTGGTAAACATTGGTTCTCATGTGATGAGTGGCTATGAGATTTGGGGTATTTGGAGGCAGGTCCCGTGCGGTTGCTCCTTTTGGGGCAACTTTAGTAATTTTGTGAACTTTAATAGGACATCAATGATGGAAGGCGAGTGTAGCTTGTTAGCGGCACCACTTTCGTGACTAGTACACTTGTACTGGGGGGCTTCACCTTCCGTGGCTCACTGCCTTGTGCCTTGTTTAAAATCACATGGGATATCACTGGAGTCATCCCTTCCTCGACTTCAAAAAGGCACTTGATCCGTCGCTCTTTCCATAGCCGTGGTCTCCAAGTCTTTCCTCTCTCCCATCTCCCATTTTTTGCCTCCATCTCCATCTCCCGTTCCAACTTCATCATTTTGAAATAACCCCATACATCGAATATTGTTCCATCCATGTCAAAATGGCTGCGCCTGATGATACTGGGTCCCATAATCCGACCTCGACCCGAAGGATCGTTCTTTCTCGGACTCTCTCGTCGAAGTCTGTGCAGTCGACCGCGTCCAGTTTTGCTAAGCGCATGAACGCGACCCGCGCAGATTCTTCGTCTCCATTTACAGTCATCGGTCGAGGCACCTGCGGCACTGTTTACGAAATCCCAGGAACCGTCCGTGTTGTGAAGATAGGATCTTCGCTTCACACCGGTCTCTGGCAGGATTTTCTTCAAACCAATCTCGCCTACAGATCCGTGGTTCACACAGAAGAACAACTTCGGAATCTCTTCCGACACAAGCTCTCCATCCCCCGAGTTCCTCGATGTTTCGAATATCACACACCCGATGATCAGAATTTCTGGGACCCTATCCAACCCAGGATCCCCTCGGACGATCGGCTCACACGGGCGGCTCTTATCGAAGAGCGTGTGCTCCCAATGCCCAGTGAAACTCGGGCGTTCCTGATCTCAACCTTCTTCCCCAAGGAGATTCAGAAGGATGCTCTCGACGACGAAGAGAACAAGGCATGCCTTATTCGTCTCTACTTCGGCGAGAAGGAGCCTGAAGGGATGTGTTACGATACGCTCCAAAATTTCCCACTTTACTACGACAGAATGCTCGCACTTGACTTGGAGCTTCCTGATCTCGTGAAAGAGGTCGCTATCGGGCTTTCCATCCTCCACTGGCAGGCCCATCTCGACGGCCGAGACGTCGAATTTGTTCTTGGAACCTCTGCTGCGGGGCCTACGATTCCCCCTCATACCATAGATTTCAAAGAAGGCAGCACGCCACGCTCCGTTTACGAACATGATTTCCGCCGACGCCGAACTCACATTTGGATGATTGACTTTGACAAGTCGCGCTCCTTCAAGATGACGGATACAGATACGGATATTCTCGACAAGCTTGTCCCTGCGACGCACGGAAATGACCCATATTTTCCGAGGCCCGATATTGACGCCTCTCTCTGGGAGGATTTCGTGGACGCCTACATCAAGAGCAGCGAATTCGTCCTGAAGCAGGAATTATCGGTGACAAAGATCAAGGATCGAGTGAAAAAACGAATTCTAGAGCTGCCGGGGAAATTTATCCAAAAACTAAAAGTTAAGTTTGAAGAGCAGGCCGAATTTGAGGCAAACTCTGAGAACTTCATTGTTTTTGGGGACGACGGCTCTGAGACCGGAGGGCAGGATGAGGGTGATAACAAAGGAATGGGGGCTGAGGACCCGAGCTCAAAGGAAGGTTCTAGTGACGAAGAACGCAGCAGTGATGAAAACTCTGATGCGGAGTAATTAGCGAGTGAATTCAGCGCGGAAGGGGAACGCCTATATGTCCTTCCTGAGCATAAAGCTGCTGGGGATCACACCTTGAAAGAAAGAATCCGTTTTCGTAATACTAAGCGAGAGAACTCAGAAGTTCGGGGAAGGGCGACGAGATGAGACTGGTCGCTGGAAACAGTTTAGTGCATGTAATTATTGGAAGAAGAGACTCCTGCTGAGTTCCTACTCTCTTGAGTTTTGACATGCTCTCGTCCCCGTACCTCCAGGACTGTGCATGATCATGTTCTGGGGACACGTCGCAAGGTCGAGGCTTGGCCAGACACTGAACAGCACTCCCTGGGGCGAGCCGCAGATTTTTACCTCGAGCATTCACTTGCGAAATCTTCGTCACATTCACATGCTAGAGAATAACTGACAAACCCCGTGTATCATTAAATTATATACTGGAATTAAATATAAATTATCAGGAGTCTTCGGCATTTACATGTGTTATAATGGCCATTTAATTAGACCGGTTGGGTTTGCAACTTGGTCAGGACAATATCATCGACTTGAACCTCCTTAAAACTTCCAGTTCCGCTATACGTAAATTCGATCCTAACCGTAACACTATTGGATGTAGTCGAGAAAATTCCCGAACCAATCGTCGCGACGGAAGTGAAGCTCGAGGTGGTGATAAGTCCACCAGCCTGCTGAGAATCGTTGACGTAAAGGGTAGCGTAGACGCTGCCCGAAGTCGTTGTCCTTCGAGCCTTAAAGGATACCTTGTAGTTCGCTCCCGGGCAAACGGTGACAGACTGTACGATGCGTTGGGGCAGGTTTCCGTTTCCGCCGTTGATGCGAGCACGGAGCGCATAGCCCTGAGCGCCGCCGACGGCGATACGCTCCACGGTGGCATCGCCGGCGGTGAGGACGGACCAGGTGCCGGTGAGGGTGCCCTCGAAGTCACCGTTGATGACGGGGTTGCCCGCGGGGCACGCAGGCACGGAGGTGGTGACAGTCTGGACAGTGGTCTCAGTGGCCGTGGTGGTGGTGGTGGTTGGCTCCGTGATCGTTGCTGTCTCAGTCTCCGTGGTGGTCGTAGTCGTAGGAGTCGTGACGGTTTCCGTCTCCGTGGTGGTGGTAGGCGTCGTGACAGTCTCGGTCTCAGTGGTGGTAGTGGTGGTAGGCTCAGTCAAGATCTGGGTCAACGTCTCAGTCTCCGTGGTGGTGGTAGTCGTAGGCTCAGTGAGGACTTGTGTAAGGGTCTCCGTCTCAGTGGCCGTCGTAGGCTCAGTCAGAGTCTCCGTCAGGGTTTCTGTGAGGGCCTGGGTGACGGTGAACTCCTCAGCAGGAAGGGTGATCGTGGTAGGGACAGTCAGGGTGATCTCCTGCGTGAGGGTTTCGGTTTCGGCCGGGAGGGTAACAACCTCGCCCTCTCCTGGGATGGTTAGGGTCGTGGTGGCGGTCGCGGTGACTTCTTCGCCGGGAACAGTGACGGTTACCTCATCACCGGGAACGGTGACGGTAACCTCTTCACCGGAGACGGTGAAGGTGACTTCCTCGGCAGAAACTGTAACAGTCTCCGCGACAGTGATGGTCGCAACATCGTCACCGCCGGGAACAGTGATGGTCTCTGCAACAGTGATAGTCGCGGTGTTGTCCTCATTAGGAGCTGTGATCGTGACCGTCGCGTCCCCCCCGCCAACGGTAACTGTCGTGGGGACAGTGACCGTGACCAACTCTCCAGCGGACGTGTTAGGGCATTCAGATTCGGTCACGGTCTTGGTTACTGTGTGCCTGGTCCTGGACCTCTATTGAATATCTCTTGTCAGTGAGATAACCCTTGGATAAATCAATATAGATAGAAGGATGGACATGTAACACGAACCGTCTTGGTGCACTTCGACTTAGAAGTGTGCTCGAGGCCACGAGTGCCCTGGTGGCCACCTCCGAACCGATTTCGATCCTGTGGGCCGGCAACGGCGGCAAGTGCCAACGACGTGGCCGAGAGAAGGACGAGGCCTGCGATCTTCATTATAACGAGTCACCTCGAGTTTTATTATAAAGAGAGAGTAATAGGACCAAGGTCCAAAAAAGAAACAAAACGAGTGTGAGAGGTCGGTCAAAGAATGGACGACTGAGGTTCAAGATCCTAAGGTCCGAGGGAGGCAGAATGCCTCCAGATGTGGAGCCATGTCGAGATATATACGAAATACTTCTAGCTAGAACTCTCCCTCATCTCCCCAGATAATTCCGCCCAAAGAATGTCCTCCACTGGGTCTGCACCGCCTAGCAGAAAGGGGGAGTGGAGGGGAGGCTGCAAGCTGCATTAGCGGCATCGTGAGATATGGGAGACAGACTTCTCCATCTGTGAAGAAGTCATTTCTGGGAATCGATAGTCTTGCCTGAAGGGCCATGCCACTAAACCTAATCCAGGCTCGCTTTCGAGATTGCCTCAGTGCGGCTGGACGCAATCCGCAGGGCTCAAATTACCGGGGTGGTTCGTTTCCCATTGAAGACGGGGTTAGCGTCCCCTTTTTGGCTTCAGAAAAAGCTTGTGGTCAACCAAGAATTAAACTGGCCAATCGCCTTCTTCATCCATGGAGTAAACGCTCGAGCTATTGAATCTACCTTATGCAGGAACGACAAGCATGACCCTTTTTTCACCCACACCAACTCTTTGGGACGCCATGCACCACGCTGGAAAAGCGCTGGTCTCGTCCACTAACCCTTGGTAGTGGAAATGTTATCGTACCTCCTCCAATTCCAGACGTCAATATCATCGTGCTCTAAGCGAGGGAGGGTGACTAGGGATACCAGTCCGAAGTACAAGTACGCGGATCGAGGTTTGAATCCAATCGTATGAGGTGGCACAAAAGATTGATGAAGGATATTCATTTTGGGCACGCAGGTCTTGGTTCCTATTCAATAATTTACTTGAACTGGTGCCCTTCCCAGAAAAATGAGGTGTTTATTTGCTTCGGAAGAGGTTTTGTTTGCGTGGGAAGCTGGAACATGAGCAATATAACGACCATCGGTGTCAACTTTCAGTAGTATTATCATAATATTGCCCACCACCCAGGTACTTCGTGCGACATTGAATTGAACGCTCTTCGTGCTTGTACCAAGCACCTCGGCATAGAAGGAGATGAGGAGTAGGGACGCAGACTCGACGCCCGCTGCAAGAAACAGGGTCAAGTACTGGCTTCTCCTCCAGAGTCAATGGTGGAAAAGGCGAAAGCGTTGCCCGCTGGAATGAAACAGTTATTTAATAATACTCAGCCCAGCCGAGCTCAGGTCTTAATCCAAGCGCAATGTCAAGGAGTCCATACTTCGTACATCCGGACAGATCCTGGTATTCATTCGGTGGAGAGTGGAAATACTCGTGCATGAAGAGTTTGGGGAATGAATAATACGAAATATTGATGTACTTCGTAGATTTATCCTTTTTCTTGGTGCTTTGTCTCAGCCCTAACCCCAAGACATTTGATATTCAATGTTTATTTATAGAGCAGCAGGGCAACAATAAGCTGAGACACCGCGATCGTCCGTATTCACTCAGAAGTCGGATTTCCAGAACTGACACCCAAGACCTAGATCTTTGATGGCTGGCCCACGAAGTACAATATCCTTCTCCCCCCCCCCCCCCCCCTTTTGAGATGGTGGCTTCCCCACATTCGGCAGACCCAGGGTCAGTCGATCCATAAATCCATTGAATATGGAATTGCCGAGCTTCCTTGTGGAGATTCATTTTGATGGTCTCAAATCATTCCCAGACCCCGTTCACCTTGAACTCGAACAGCGTATTGGGGCCAATGGTGGCCTAATAAAACACTCGCTAGACAGATCGTTGAAAAAGGAAAGGAAGAAACAAATAAATGCCAGGGGAAAAAAAAAAAAAGTGTGGAGGGATTATGGATGATCTATAATTTCTACATCAGCAACCCGGGAGTTTGGCAATGCAACAGTCATCTGGCCCTTGAGGGAGCCGGGGATAGTCGCCAGTTTGAGGGTAGGGCTGATACTACCGGTTCTTCTCCCTCCACCTCGGATGTCCCATGCTCCATTGTATCGAAGAACCTCAATACTTGGATCACTTCTTCGTCATGGACCTCCTATGTTTACAAAGCATCGGCGCCAGTAGGATTAGTGTCTTGCAACGGCTTCAATTGATGGGACGGTCCCCATCGACGTATCCAGGGAAAGAAAGTCTGCCAGCGTACTACTACCTTCCCTGCTGATTGCCCTGCTATGTAGTCCCAAGCAGCCTAGCCTGCCGTTCTAGAAATAGGGTCTTCGCACGATCCTCCTCCAAAGTCACCCTCTTATCCGCCATTGTTATCACCATATCCATTGGTCCAGGACGTAGTGTCCACTTGGAGAGTTCTTGGTCGCCGTCTTCTCGGCTTTGTTCGTACCATTCATGCAAATAATATGATCTTTTCAGCGTTTGCACCATCATCACCTCAACGGAGCACCAGGCTCGAGTGTAGTACTCATCGTCCACGAGGCTCACAACCGCGTTGCACTGCGCGAGAATCATTGGTAGCGCTGCCACCCCCTTTGCTGGGTCTTCCTGGTCGACACAGGCGTAGTCCTAGTCTTGAGTGTTAATAGGGTCCAATATCGATTTGGTGAACAGACAGGACGGTGTGAAGCTTACCAACCAAATACTCAGTCGCGATGGATTGATATCCGGATGGAGTTGTAGCAATCTCTCCACAGCCGCGATTACACGATTGTACTGCGTATTATTCTGGTCATCGGGTGACGTTGTGACGTTGGCCACTTTCAGCCATCGATAAGAGACGAAGACAATGTATTCGCCCGCGGAATGCTCGCAGCCGGGAGTGAATGTCTCCGTCATGGAATTGTCCGACCTAGGGAATTTTCCGAACTTGACAAATTCCGAATATCGAAGAAACTTGAGTTGGTCGAACTTGTCGCTCTTTCGTTTGTCCTTGGCCAGCTCTTGGGCATAGCGGATTCGGAGCTTTTCGATGGAATCATGACCGCCATCGAGCAGTACGGGTCGCAGCTCTTCTTGGAATAGCTCACGGTAACCCTTTCTCAACATGGATTCGTATTGCCGCTGAATTATGCCCTCCTCCGTACTCCCAGCTACTTTGCGGAGTCCTTCTAGCACAAGAACCTCCATTTTAGGGTCACCACTATACACGGCATAGTCTAGTGCTGTATAGCCATGCTCATCGACCAAATCCAGATCAGCTCCCGCATCTATCAGATCGCGCAGATACTGACGGTGCTCTTCTGAAGGTTCTTTACAAAGTGCCATGGCTGGAGTACACCCGTACGGAGGGTTAAACTGCTGGAGAGCTTCATCCCGTCGGCCGCCCTTCAGAAGAGCGAATCCATAGAAGAGACGAGTTACTGCTACGACAGTGGTATCTTCTGAATCCGCTGTCAGGTCCATGGCTTTTGAAGCAGCTTCGATAGCAGCATTGTTGTTGTTCCCAGCTGAATAGCAGAGGGAAAGGCGAGTAAGGCCAATAATCTCCCACGTACGTCCCTGGCGTCTTCGGTGCTCAGCACCTCCGCCCAGGTCAAGGCTTTGTTCTTCACCTTGTAATCGGCGCGCTCTTTCAATTCGTTCGTTAAGGCACTGGATGGCTTTTTCCAATAATCCCATATCACCGGTCTCCTCGAAGAGTTGATAATAGACCATTCCCAAATTGCCAACTGCGCGGCAAGTGGGGCGGTCAAACTCGAGAGCTTTGGCAGTTTCATACTGATCTGAGAACGCCGATCGAGCCTCGCTGACTCGGTTCATGTGGCGATATAATACGCCCAACTCCCCGCTAAACTCAACCCTTTCTACACTAACACCTAAGCCGTCCATGGCTTTCCGCAAATGGCTCTCTGCTTGGTCGTATCGGCCGAACCGCCGGTACGTATTGCCGAGTTCTCCGTGGACAATGCTGGTGTAGCGCTGCGTGTTTGGGAAACCCTTTTCAGATTGGCAGAGATGAAGGGCGCTGTTTAATTCTCGGAGAGCATGTTCCCATTCCGCTCGATCCATGTGATACCGGCCCCGCGCCATGAAAACTTCCCACCTGCGGACAGCCTCAACTCGACTAACGAGCTCGGCAGGAGTAATGCCGCCAGGATCGCGGATCTGGGTGAACGACTCTGCGTCTTTGGGTCCAAGCACCGGAGCGTCCATGACGAAACCTCGACTAGCGTCGAAAAAGAAGAAGGTCGCGTGAAGAACGTCCGGTTGAACTGTGGATGTATGAAAAGAAGCCTCAGGGATCGTATAGCTCATCCCCCGAGTTTGAATGGCGGACTCCTGTTTTTCTGCACGCATGAAGTCTCCGGTATTCACGACCGTGGATGACTGTTGGTGCGTTTTGTACGTCGTGCTTCCCTTATCTTTGCTATCTGTCCAACCAAGAGCGTACCTGGCATGAGTGGCCTCGCTGATGGTAGTGACCGGCTTAACTTTATACGGAGTGTCCTTTCCTTCTCCAGCAAGAATCCAGCCTTGGGCGAATGCCTGGTGAGAATGGACAGCGAAGCCGGCATTTCCACGGAAACCATCTGGCATCCAGATGTGGAGCCGGAAGAGTTCGTCAATGTTTCCATCCTTGATCAGACTGCAGAGGGCAACAGATAGAAACCCCTGCGCACTTCGACTTGCCGCCCAGCGAAGTTTGGACTCGGGGGGAACGTTAAGGGCACTCCGAACAATCCGCCAGACGAGGTCCAGCTCATCGGCTTGGACATGGACACCCTTGCGACCAGTAACCCTAAGGAAGGTGATTCCGATAGTTACTAGGGATATATGTCGCGTGTCGTCATCTCCTTGGAATTTTGCTTCTGCTTTTGCGCACAAATCTTGCAGGGTTATGCGGGCTTGGTCTGCCTCGAAGCCCTCAATCGCCTGCGGGGTCAAGGTGGCGGGGTCGAAAAACCATCGATGAACCTGGGTTGCATCGTCTTCATTTACCTTGGCGGCGCCAAGCACTCCCTGGAGAACTCGAAGGAGCTCCGATGTCGAAAAGATGTCCAGACTTACACTAAAACCGTTACGGCGGTCCTCAATTTTCATTGCATCGCCCGAAGCGGTTCCATTCTGTTTGACTTCCGGGCCCATTTTGGTGATGTGGGATACTACCGGCTTGGAGAAAGCAGCGCCGCTTGTCACCCCTGATCAAGACAGTTTTTGCGGGTCCGACTCACTTTAAACTAAACCGAACCCTTGCCAGACCAAACACTTCGAACTCAAGGCGGGCTGAGACTGTTGCCTGCTGTCTTGAGGCTATCTCGTATCGCCCTGTTGTCTCATTGTCTCACCCGAACATGCACCGCCTCAGTCGTCGGTCCATCCATGTCCAATGACGTCGCACATTGGGGCTGAGGAGGATGAGCGGGGATTTTCTCCTGCATGTTCAAGCTCTCCAATCGCAGTATTTTCATGAAGAGGACAGAGCGATCAAGTCGCACTCTTCACCTCCTCGCGGAATCGCCTGGAGCCAATTCATCCAACGACAGGGTCGTACTAGAATTAGACATCTTGAATCCAGGATAAACAAGGGTCCCCCACTACTATCACCGCCACCTTTACTCTTGATAAGAGTATCACGCGAGAGGCTTGAAGGTTTAAAAGGCAATTATATACGCCGTAGGAGCGACTGCATTTCGTACAAAGGCTAGGTGTAATTCCTGAACAATTAGAGGAGAGTGTTTCAACTTAATTTTCGACGTTTTCTTCCTTATTGTACGCCGCAGTATAGAGACTCTATTATATTACTCTAACGCAACCGAGCAAACCCCTCTGGTTCTTTTCGGCTTTAAAACGTTCTGCTGAGGTTTCCTTCTAAGAAGAGTCTGGTATTTCCTTGTTTCCTTCTTGCGGGTAATGTAAATGGAGCCTGGCAGTGCGTTTTGTGGATAAGGAGTGTGGGTGAGCGGATGAGATATTGATGTATTTTTTGGGGTCCAGACTGCAAAGTCCACCGTCCAGGCGACCTGCATGGATGACAGCATTCCTAGTCCGACCATGATCGCGAGGTTTGCATCCAATTAAAGTCTTCCAGTGACGATGTCGTGTCCCGACAATGAAAGTGGAATAACGATATGGAAGTGTCGATTGGTTGTTTGGTCAAGATGCATGAAAAGACCGCCTCGAAATCTCCAGGCAGCAGCACCCAGTCAACCAACGAGGATTAGGCATGAGTCCGATAACATGATTCCAGTGATAATTATATATTAACCTTGTCGCTGCCGATGCTCGGGATGGGATGGGATCTTTCGCTCTCAACCACAATTTCCATTTTCCCCAATTCCACTTTGACCTCTTTGTGCCGTTTTTCCATTTGACAGCAAGGCGAGCTATTCATCACAATGCCGCGGATCGAGCCGGAGCCAGTTGAAAATTCCTTCACCCTAGTTGAGTCTCTACATGACCGGGAGGAGCAGTCGCCAGGGCCTTCCCTCTCCGCACCCATCATTGAGAACTCCACCCTGGTCCAGAATCTCTATGAGGGTCCTAAGAAATGTCGCTGCTGCGTCAACTGGGTCGACCAGCTCCCGGCGAAGGCGGAGCCCGACGAAGAAGAGGCTGACGAGGAAGAAGAGAAAACCCCAATTGTAATTCGCTATTCGGTCACACGTGGTGAAGACACATCCCGAGTCTCGATTCATTCAATTGAAATACAGGATTCAGCAACAAGGGAGGCCCTCTTCCCCGTCTTTGAGGGTTTTGATAACATCCACCCCAGCATCAACTGCCTGGTCTTCCTCGCCCCGTTCAAGCCCTTCTTCTACCGCTGGGAAAAATTCGAGGCAGCTATTGAATCGTGCGAGGTGCCTCGAACCAAGGAAATTTTGACGCAGCTCCGCTCTGTCGTCAGAGCTGATCTGGCTGAAGCTTTTGCTGTGAAGAAGGAACTTGTCGCCAACGGCCTCATTAGCTTCCCCTATCTGTGGATCATCTTTCAACCAGGCGAGCTAGTGTGCCAGGACGGCGGCCCTGGCAATGAAAGGTTTTACTACCTGGAATCTACCGAGGATCTGACCCGACAGTCAGAATTCCGTCTTTACACTCAAGCCGTTGAGTATGATGGTTTTCGATACGGCTTATGGGCCGCCGACTTCTCCATTTATTCGTTCGCCGGTACTCGGAAAATTACCCGCTTGAATGTTTTCCCCGCCCATTTCATCGACGACTTTGAAAAGGTCAGGGAGGCTGTGATCGAACGTGGGCGGAAGTTTTGCTCTCTTACTGGTGTTCACTACAAAGAGTACCCTGACGACGGCTCGGGCTCCCAAGTCGGCGACGAGAAGAGGCAGTATCGCCGTGTCATGATCGATCCAATGGGAAGTCAGGATGCAAGGCGCATGCTTCACTTCCTCCGGCTAAAGGAGGACATGGTCTGCGAGACGACTCTGATCACTCAAATCCCGGTTGATATCCCGCCCGTGGGCGGACATAAGTCTCTTGAGAGATCGCGTTGGCGCTCGACTTCTCCAGATCGTGATTCGTATCGTGATAGGCAATACGAGGATGACCCACCCCGACGGGTAAGAAGGATCCAACCCAGGCCGCGTTCTCGATCGGAGACCCCGCCGGCCCGTGTCGTTCCGCTGTTCAAGAATGCCGATGATGAGCCTCTCAGCGATTTTCACCTTCAGATTTGCACCACTCACGTGCCGGGGTTTTGTCTGAAGAAGAGACGATGGGGTAAGTGAATCCTAATATCATTGAACATGACTATTGACGCAGCTGCTAATCATTTTTTTCTTTCTCTGCAGAAACTTTCCACGTCAACAAAGTTCGAGATATCGAATGGAATCCTGACCCGTTCAATACACTCGTTCTTCCGGACGGCTACAAGGACCTAATCCTCTCTTTTGTAGAAAGCCACATTGACGGCGATGAATCATTCGGTGACGTTATTCAAGGAAAAGGTAAGGGCCCTGCGTTCTGGTGATATCTTGGTTTATTAGTGTTCGGTGCTAACAACGAGTAATAGGTAGCGGCCTTGTCGCTCTGCTCACGGGCCCACCAGGAGTGGGCAAAACGCTCACGGCCGAATCAGGTATATCGGGAATTCTATTACTGTCCTCGTCGTCCTGCATATTGCTGACACTGCTAATCCAGTCGCCGAAACCCTTCGCGTTCCACTCTACATCCTTGACCTCGGTCAAAGCATTGTAGAGCTGGATGAGGAGCGATATCCCTCGCCGAGAGGCATCGACAAGTCTCGAATTAAGCTCTCAGAAGCGTTTAGGCTTGCTGCCCGGTGGAAGGCGCTCCTCCTCGTGGATGAATGTGATCTGTACCTCGAGCCACGAAACGAGGCAAGTCCTCTTCGTAACCGTGTTGTGACGAGTAAGTATCTTGGCCCCCTTCTGCTTCTATTGTTTGAGGATGGCCGCGAGACTATATTAATACGTATAACAGAATTCCTCCACGAAATCGAATACTCTTCGACACTGCTTTTCTTGACAACGAACCGCCCAGATGCGCTTGACCCAGCATTGGCATCTCGCATACATCTGACCGTTACTTACCCCCCATTGGACCGGGTTACCCGTCGAACGATCTGGGAGACCTTCCTTTCACACAATGGATGCCCAAGACTGCAGCCCTCGGCGCTCGATGCGCTCGCAAATGTGCCTTTGAACGGGCGCAGGATTCGGAACGTGGTGAGAGCCGCGGCCATCATGGCTGGTAGAAACAAGAGGAGCATTGAGTTTAGGGACATCAAGACGGTTCTTCAGATTACGGAGGGTAAGATCGTTGAGGAAAGCAGATGGGATAACTAAATGGGTGACTAGGGCCGGAGTTGCAGACTGGAAAGTGGAAACTCATGCCGGCCGTTTTTCTTTTCTTTTCTTCTGCCCTTCTTTTTTTTTTTTTTTTTTTTCGCCCTCGCCTTTACAGTCCGCCCCAGTTTGTTCAGGAACCTCAGATTGAATGTCCAAGATTGATATTAAGAACTCCGGAATAAATAATACGCCATAGCTCCAACTAAAGATAACACGAGGTCACTCATTATCTAGATTCTGCACTAAATAAAAAGACTGGAAAAAGAAAAGATGGAGAAAGAATCAATGAAAATGAATCAATCCAACCAGTATCTTTGCTTGCTTCTCCCCTCAATATTTAATACCCAGTGCCCTTGTCTTGGCGAGCCACCTCTTCGCGGAACACATTCCTCCCAGCGGCCCGAGAAAAGTCAACATCATCCCTTTGGAAGGACGGCGATGCATCAAGGGCAATTCCCGCCGATCTCTGAGTCTTACTCCGCCTAACACCGTACCCCCCGCTATTTCGTGACCCTCCAAGCTTGACCCTCTTCTTGAGGAAAAACCAGGCAAGACCGATAATAACGCCAAGTACAACGATGCCAACTGCGACGCCGACGGCGATGGCGGTAACATTCTTTTTATGGCCCTTCTCCTTTTCATTTATATGCAGAAGGACTTTTGGCCCCGGATCCTTGTCTCTGATCGTCCCGTTTGGATAAAGGTAGGCAAGGAAAAATCGCACCTCAGTGCTCTTCACCTCGGGGAGGTCAACATCACCGGCTCCGGGACTCCAAGCGAAAAAGCCCTTTGATGCCCCGAACTTTTCAGACGAGAAACCCGTGTCGGCGATACCGGGATCGGGGTCGGGAGAGAGGTAGTTACCTTGAAGCATGACCTGAGTTTCGGGTCGTTGGAAGAAGCCGGCATCCCATGTTACTGACGAAATGTTAGCAATCAAGAGAATACAAATTAAAACGTCGCATTATGGGACATGAAGAGGCACGCTTACTGAAATACGTCTTTCCAACCTCTACTTCAGCACCATTTTCAGGTGCGCAAAATGGTTGGTACGTTCCATGAGATCCCGTCTCTTCATTGCAGACCAAAAATGCACCGGCACCATTCGAATCCGCGGTCGGGACCGCGGCGTTGCCAGGGAATGCAGACGTGGTCTTGCCACCTTGGACTGTGGGTGTAATTGTCTTGAATGCGCCGTTGGCGTCGACAGTGACCCAAGGGAGGATCTTTTTATCTTGCTGGCGGGGTAGAATGGAGGTTTGGCCGCAGCTTGCGAGGAGGAGGAGAGGCACGACAAGGGTGGTAGTGATACCCCGCACCGAGAGGAAAGAAGAGCTGGTGGTGGTGAGAGTCATGGCGAAATCAAATGACGATGGAGTCAAATGCGCTGCTGCAAGGCGGGGAAATTTGGCCTCTGTATTTAAGTGCGGCCAGACTTGGAAGGGATTGGCTGGCGAGGAAAAGATGTAAATGGTTGAAATGGTTGAACTGTAATGCTCACAGCTTCGGGGTGGTGAGGGCGCTGCCTAGGTTATAAAAGGTTGATATGTACATGATCATCATAGATTGATTGCATCATTGATGTTGGCTCATGGCGGAATCCTCCAACCCTTTTCACAGGCCATGCAGAACTCCAGGGTATCTAAATGCAACCTCTTATCACGCTCGGAGGCTAGATAGATAGAGAGACCTGCCACCTCATACAACCAAACTTAAAGGCAAGGATAAAATCTTGGTGGCGCAGGCCGAACCGGCTCTCCAATATGGGCCATGCCCGCAACAAAATGGCACCAGTCTTCCTTTTTGGCAGTCTTGGTCGTCACACTGCATATGGGTTTTCATGCGGGTGCTCTATTCCGACTCCAACTGCAGCTTGGCTAAGATAGAAACTGCCTCTTTTCCACGCACCGCTGGCTGCATGTCCCCACTTTCTCGGGCGGGAATCCTGGGGATATAATAGCATGCGGCTTATGGCTCATATATGTCGAGAATGCGGTTTGTCAGACGAGGTTGGTGAGCAGGAATGAGAGGGATTTTTGTGTTTTAAGCTTTAAAGATCTTATTCGCGCTCTGGTAAAAATGCCGTCATGGACACAGGGTCCGTCTCATTCAAGGAATACTGCGGGCCGCATGTACACCGGAAGTGTCTTAGCGGAGAGCTACCCGAGGCCGAGATTTTATAGAGCTCGGGAGGTACGAAACAGTCGAGACGGTATGTTGGTGATTTACGATGGGTTTAGTCTATTATTCTTCTTATTTTGATTTCCCAAACTCCATTCCAATATTATGTGCTTGTCAAGGTCGTCCCTCGTCCCTTGTAAACTGTAAACTCGTCCTTCCTGCCCGCATCGTCTATGCCTCTCATCATCGGACACATCGCGGACAAGGGTTTCCAAAATGTTTTTTTTCTCTATTCCATTTGGCCTGGCGGTAGACATAATAAATACGTGATATCTCAGCTTAATGAGGCGCATTTCGATGCGTCCATGAGTAAGTGAGGTACTTCGTACGTTGAGAACGTTTCATCTTCTCCCTTGAGCAGGAAGGGATATTACTCCTTCCAAACGCTAGTTCCACAACCGAAGCAAGGGGAGGGAGCTGCACTTGGCAGTGACCCTTAAGAAGTAAGCCTCTGCCATCGCCGAGGCTCTCTTGAAGTGTCATTTTTGTGAGATCCAACAATGCCAATTACTAATAAAAAACACACGAGATAGTATGCATGGCCCTCTGTCAACACGCCAGACTCGCGGGTATTTCCACGATGAGAATCGATCAATTGATGTAGCAGAATGAAAATTTCGTATATACAAGTAATACTAAGGGACTAAGATTGAGCGAGATTTGATGGTGACATTCAAAGCGCTAGGGAAGATGATACAAGAATTCGTAGGCCATATGAGTGAACTGGCGGGTTAGTTCGAAGTTGTGACCACGTCTGAGTGGTCATTCTGTATCCAGATTCCGGACCCTAACTATACCGCCACGGACCGCGATGGGGGAGACTCCTCACTAGCAACAAGCTCGGAATATACCGCTGGACTGTATCAGCCCACCGTCCCTGACTGGGCGGCGGCTGATCTTCCCTAGCTCTTCTACTCCTCCGCTGGCGAGAGGATGAATGGGGTTTTCGAGACTCGTCAACATCAACGGTCTGATGAGTAGCACTTGTTGTTTCTCTATGGCGTGCCCGGTGGCGCGCCCTTCGCACCACTGGCCGGTTCGGAATCGATGAACGAACTGCATTCTCAAAGAACTCGGCGGGTACACCTAGAATGATGGCGTCTTTGATACCCGCGTTTATGCGATCGATGTATTCTTCCCTCGGATCGCCTGGGTGGGTGAAGTCTTCGCTGAGATAAACTAGGACCTTGGCTTTAACACGCGCCCTCCGCTCAATGGTACCAAACCCAGAGCCTTGCCTGACCCTATCAACGGACCTCTGTGGCCCTCTTTTGCCCTCGACAAGCGACCTGGTAGGCTGCTGCAGCTCGGGTACGGCTGGGTAAAGCACGACACTCTTGCGCGCCTTCGAATAAGCCCCGCTGTGGACGCCCTCGTTTTTGTCCAGGCGGGCCTCGTCTTTGGCACCGAGTTGGTAGACCAGTCCGTGCACATTGAAACCGGAGCAGGCAATAACGTTGGCGAAGCCCCTCTCATTAATCTGCCAGCGATGATCTAATAGCACGGCTCGCCCGACATAGGAGCTATTGGGACATCTCCTGGCCATCTGCTCTAACCAAAGGTTGCTGCCATAGGCAAAATATAATGTCTGTTCCGCTCTCGGCATCGTGTGTGTGCGTGTGTGTTGTTGTATGCGCGCGGAATTCGATTGATTCCCTCTTCTCTCTTTCTTCGGAGGAAGTGTTACTGAAGATGGGGTTTGGGGAAGGGTTCTGCTGATGCGGTCGCGTATATTTTAATACTTGATGCAACTTTAGCAGCGAGCCGCAGTCAACGGCGAAGTGCGATCAATTGATTTATCCACTTTAAAGTCTTAGTGAGCTCTTGGTCGAGGCCTAGTGAGATCCACCCTGTGAGCGGGGGTGGAAGAGGCCGAACTCTGACGTCGGTTGATTGGTAGCCAAGGTGGGCTGAGTTAGGCAGCAGTGCATCGAGGGTAATGGGCTCTCCGTCGCGGTTCTTGGAGGGCTGGCCTGCATGAGATCCGGGGACTAGCAAAAATCAAGGGACCAGTACTTACGTCACCTCTACCGCAAAGCTTTCGAGAGATAGTCTTGACAAGAGTGGTATTTTGAGCGGCCTGTTGTCGTTGGCAATCAACGAAATTGAGCGGCTAATAAATCTTGACTCTTCGACCTAGCCGTTGCTTTGCTAATTCCATAAACCAAGGGTAGAGGTCACTACTAATCTCCTATCGCTCGAACCTGGAATCATGATAGTTATTACACCATGCTCGTCCTATCCTCTTGTAATCTCTACCATTTCCGTCTTTCTTTGGAGATGGAGAAATGTGGCTCTTGTAAGAAACCTCTCGCTCACCCTGTCTTGCCCAGTCCATTTCAGCACCTTCAGAACGAGTACCTTTTCTTCCAGTTGAATATTTGTTTTTAGATGCTACAAGTTGAAACTAGGAGAAAGACGATCGGCTGGCTCTGTATTGTCGATTCGAGCATCTCCGGCCTCGACGTCGACCAGGCGCAAGCTGCCTATAGAGTGGCCTCTCTTAAAATCGCTACTACGACTAGGCCTTCTGGTGTAGTGTTCCCTGAATCTGGGATACTAGCTATTGGCGGTAGGAGGGGGAGACCTTAGACATCAACAATTCGAGCAGTAGAGCGGTCAGTTCACCGTTAGCATAACACTTTCGGATGTACTTCAGGCGTCTCTAGGGACTCTAATAGATGACTTGGCCTTCCACAGATGCTTACAGCAAGGACGGAATATATTGGAGTTTCTTTGGACTTTTTGTCCATCTACAGCTTCCGTCTGCTTCCGGAGCCTGGCAAGGCGCCCACCCTGTCTCCCCACCATGCGATATGAAAGTCGCCAAACTGGCAACCGATAGTAGATGATCAGAGATGTAGGTAAAACGGAACTTTGTCAAGTTCTGCACATGTTCATATCAAATATTTCATCTTTGCTCAACAGATTTCGTCGCTTGTGCTATCTCAAAGCAGCATTGGATTGGAACTGCGCCTCGGACTTTTGATCGACACCACCGCACTGGCAGTCAGTTGTTTGGCGGCATTCCCAAATGAGTTCCTGAGGGCCAAAACGGAGGAAACGTCTCGAGAGAAGACGTTCTTTTTCGTTGTCGATGGTTTCGAATTGGTGGGTCAGCGGTTTTCTTGCTGCGATGTAGAATCGTTTGGATGTCCTTTCATCTATGGCGGCGATCTGGAGCGTGGTTCTTTCGCGGGCGCCCTTGAGAAGCAGACCTGCTGAGCTATCGGCGCCTGATGCTGCACCGAGCGTAAAGTAAGAGTTCCAGTAGTAAGCGGGCATCTTCGCTGCCTCTTCCCGGCAGTCAGCATCATCATCCTGAATAATACAAAGGCAGTCGATCCAAATTAGGCCTATGCCTAGCTCGAAAACGAATTCGATCGCATCCTGAAATGTCTTGGGGAGACTGCCCCAGGGAATGGCGGCGTAATGTAGGTCTACATTCCGTCGCTGCGTCGATATGATTGGATTCATACACCGGGAGTGGCTCAAGCAGACATAGCGGTCGATATCCCCCGGCTTCGTCTCTAACAGACGAAGACTAAATTTGTCATGTTTCCCTCGGGGAGAACGTTGGATCTGAACTAGCCTCTTCGGAAGTGAAAATGAGAGGGGCGATACACATGCTGCGTGGCTAGCTTCGCATCCTGCAATCCACTGGCGAGCCTGCGAGAGAAGCTCGGGACTCGAGACGGATTCTGGATGTGGCACATCATGCATAGTCGGGATCACAGACCACGGGCACGATTCATCTAGGAGCAGTAGTCAAGTCAGATCGCGCGATTCGTTCCACGATACCAAAAATTCAGAGAAAACCTACCATCTTGCGAAAACAGCTCGATCAGCGTCTGCGGCCTCTGGTCTTCGCCTCCCATCATATTTATATCGCCGTCTTCGCCTCTCGCCTTGGTATAGCGCGGATTTCTAGACACGATAGATAAGATAAGAAAACCACGCTCTTCGTACATGCTCAGTTCATATGATTCTGGGCTCCGTATCTGCTCAGGCGCGTGGTGGCGAATAGCTTTGACAAGCACACCACATCCAGGACAGCCCGCTCCGGCCGACTGCAAGAGGTCTCCCAGCAGGACTTTGGATCCGGACGCGGTGTATCTTATTTTGCTGTCATAATGCCGTCTATCTAGATCTAGACAGACCTCGCATTTCGGAGACTCGGCCATGGGGGAAAGTGTGGGGGTAGACTGTATAAAATAGTGACGTTGTTTGAATTTCAATGGTCAAGATGGAGCTAGCTAAGTGCGATTTGGGTCACATCAACGCGAAGTTCAGCTTTGAATCTAGGCTTAGGCTTAGTCAGATTGCTTTCCGGCCAAGACAGGCAACAGGGGATAATATAAACAATTTGAAGACAGACATTGTAAATTCATGATCTGCTGTTCTGATCTACACGTACAAATAAGTTACAACTTCGCCCGAGTGGCCCTCGCCTTTTCGTTCGCCCGTGTCCACATCGCCTTTCTCCGCTCATGTCCCTCGAAGAATGCCCTGACCCATTCTCTCTTAAAAGGCGGTAGCTGTCGACCGAAGCCCTTTTCTCCGGGCCCGGCTAGCTTTCGGAGGGTCTCAAAGTAATCTTCGAAATCAGGGAAGATGAGAGTGAACTTGACATTGTCGCCTGTCAATTTGACTCGATCTTCCTCCCATTTCTGCTGCTCCGCCTGAGGTGGGAGTTTGGTCCGGTCCGCGAGAAGGCGTGCTGCAAGGACGGCCTGCCACTCGAATACTTTGAATGTGAGGCCGGCAGCGGTGGCGCCGACGAAGAGGAGCGTGGGGTCTTTTCGGTAGACCACATGCTGGTATAATCCCGGGACGCGGTTGTTGCGGACCTCGACGCTGGGGAGGAAGGGAAGAGTCCAGCTGTAGCCTGTGCCGAAGATGATGTGGTCCACGTTTGCCACCGATTGACCGTCCACAAAGTGCACAGTCCTGCCCTCGATATGGCAGAGAGACGGTCGCGTACGGATATCTGGGTGATGGAAAGCTAAGTCCCCAAAGTATCCATTCGGGGCATGTCCAATGATTACGGCGTCAATAGGATGCTGTGCCGTGCCCACGAGATCAAACGCAATATCGGCAGCGGAAACGGAAGCGCCGACAACGACGACGCGCTGAAGAGATGGTCAGCAGAAGGTCGAAAACAATCCATGTCTTCAGGGTAGGGGGAACGCCTTTTGCTGAGGAGGGTTTACACTCACTTTTCCGCGGAATTGATCCCTCCCCCGATAATGCTTGCTATGCAACACACTGCCGGGACGAGCCTTTTCGAAGTCCTCCAGTCCCTTAACAGCAGGGATGTATGGCACGTTGTAGTGCCCGTTCGCAACGACGACGGCATCAAAATATTCAACCCACCAATAATCCTTCTCTTTCCCTTCTTTCCTCAGCGTGAGCTTCCACTCGGAGCCCACCTTTTCAGCCAGCTCCACACTGGTATTATAGGAAATGAAGTCCTCGTATCCCCTCCTCTCTACAAGCCCCGCGATGTATCGGCGAATCACCTCCCAATGCCTGAAAGGAGTATCGGGTCCATGGGTGGCGATCGAGAGTTCACTGCGCTCAGTAGGGATTTTCTCCTGAGAGAACTCCATAGGGATGCTGTCAATGTTGGTGTGGAGGTATGGGTAGATTGAGGACTCCTCGAAGCGTGGCTGATTGACCTTGGGCGTTTGCGCGGGGAGCTTCTGGGGAATGGCGAGCGGCTTGTCGGCTGTTCTAGATGCGAGTTCAGAGAGATTGGTGACGGTGCGAGGTCTCTCCGTGTCGCCGATCCTGTTGGACGACATGAACATTAGATACATCAAGGCTTCGTAAAGAACGGGCCCTGGACTGCGAAAGTCAAATCTTACCAACATCCTCCAGGTCCCTCCCGCCGCTCAAATACACGGATTACATCAAAGGCTTGCTCTTGTGCGAGAGCATCGACGGTAATTGCCCCCGCCGGGCCAGCACCAATGACGGCAACACGTTTGACAGCTCCCATGATGTGTATGTCTAGCGTAGATGTGCCGCACGTAAGAATTCCCGAGTTACTTTAGAAGAGAACTCGATGGAAATGGACTAGCTTTCTGCGAGACCTTGAGCTTCAGCTGTGTCCATGTGGTTGGGGGTGTGCGCGGCTTAAGCGTTATGTATTAGTGTTCACTAATACCGAATGCCGCATCCCGCAAGAGCAGACCGCCGATTTTTAATGAAAATCTCGCTGTTCGATAGCTAGACCCGCCCGCAGCCCCGGCGTTGAGAGAGCTCGGGCATGCGAAGATAGCCATTTTAATGGGGCCAGCAGCCACATCCCCCCCACGCGGGAGGGTAAGACGCAAGACCCGACGAAAAGAATAATCCCTCCCAGCAGGCTTCACGCAATTTCTGAAGCCGTCGCGAAGATTTCATTCGTCAATGGCTGCTTAGCTCGGTGGTGGTGATGTTTGACCCCTGGTCCGCTGGGATTGTGTGATATCACGCAATCGCCGACCGGCCGAGCTCTCCACGGGTTTTGCAGCGAGCACGTCAGCAACACTCTCCGATTATGGCTGGATTCACCCCGTTCGGCTCCGAGCCATCAAAAATTCTACGTTTCATCTCGTACGTTCTTGCGTTCCTTTGGAAGCTCATTGGATCCTGGGCGTTCGATTATTCCATGTCGTTATCCAGGCCGGGATTTCATCTAGATGGGGTTTAGATCATGGAGCCGTTGGCGGCCTAGATCCTGGAACCTCTGGTGTACTTAGCACTACCGAAGCCCGTGAGCAGATGTACCTAGTCCATTGGTAAAATAGTCAACGAGGTATTCTTCGAAATAGACCGCTTGCATATGCCAGGGTACTGGGATAGCTGTACCCCAATCTTAAACGTGTGCGAGCTTATGTTGGATTCGGGGTTGGAGGACAACCATGGGTCCGTCAGGAAGAGTTTCTCTCTTCTCTGATGCTCTCCACGTTCCATCCAAACCCTGGGCATCCTCACTGCCTAGAGTCTTGGTACCAATCAAGTCTTATTGCTCGTCAATCACATCATTTTCATTACTATCTTTTTTTTTTTCCTCTGGTCGCTCTGCGGTCTCGGTGACC
The DNA here is from genome assembly GCA_002221725.1 of Scedosporium boydii. Classification (NCBI taxonomy): domain Eukaryota; kingdom Fungi; phylum Ascomycota; class Sordariomycetes; order Microascales; family Microascaceae; genus Scedosporium; species Scedosporium boydii. Next base: position 82,550 of record NJFT01000122.1, read on the forward strand.
AACAGCAGCCTCCCAGGTCCCGGGAGTTCTTATTTGAGGTCCTGGAGATTTCTCACTATCCCCAGCAGTCGCTGTCGCTCTTCACCTTCTCCGCCTTAGTGCTCTTTTTGCTGCCAATAATCTTGCAAAATGTCGAACGATCAAAAAGAAAAGATCGGCGGTTATGATGCGCCGGGACAACAATCCATCACCGCCGGGACAGAGGTAGACTGGCTCGACGAGGAAGAGAAGAGGGCGAGACGGAAGTAAGTGCCAGCCCACATGCCCAACCGGCCAGCCATGAGCCATGGTAGAATCAGACGCTCACGATTTTCAGGGTTGACTCTTCAGTGCTCCCACTCTTATTCCTAGGTTTATTAGTCTTTCAGCTGGATCGAATGAACTTAGCGAGTGCCCTCACGGATGGCTTCGCAAAGAACATCGGTGTTGACCAGACGACGATAAACCTCGGGAACCAGCTCATGTTCATGGGGATCGTCGTCTTCGAAATCCCCTGCAACATGCTTCTACAGAGGGTATGCCATAATCGTATACCCCCTCTTGTCGTTCGCTTGTCGTTAACGTGAATTCCCCAGATTGGACCCCGCAAATGGATTCCAGGGCAAATCTTCCTCTTCGGCATCGTCGCGACCCTCCAAGTCTTCGTCAAAAACCGCAAGGGTTTCTTAGTTTCCCGCCTCATGCTCGGCTTCGCAGAGGCGGGATACATCCCCGGCGCCGCTTATACCCTCTCCACGTGGTACAAGAAGAGGGAACTCGCCAAGCGAATTGCTGTGTTCTTCTTTGGCATGTTTGCAGGCAACGCCATCAGCCCTATTCTTGCATCCGGGATTCTTCAGCTTGGTGGAAAGCGTGGTATCAAGGGGTGGCAATGGCTCTTCCTGAGTAAGTCATGTCATCTGAAAGCATTCATAATCCATACAAAACATAAACTGACGCAGAGATAGTCGAGGGCATATTCACAATCATAGTTGGGGCTTTGCTCTTGTTCGTGTTGCCGGGCTCTCCTGACACGCCAAAACCACTACTGAGCCCCGGAATCATTCAGTTCACGGAAGACGACCAGAAAATCCTGCAACAACGGCTCGAGTTGGATGACAAGGAGAAACGACAAGGTGCACAGGGGATGCAGATTCCCCTCAAGCTAGTATGGAAGACGGTATCCCATTACCGTCGCTGGCCGCACTTTGTCTCTACTTTCGCCGTCTTTTCCACATGGAGCCCTTTGACTACCTACACGCCGTCTATCATCATGTAAGTGCCGATAATTCCTCGATGGAAATTTGCGAAGAACTGCTACTAACGAATCTAATTCAAGGGCCCTCGGATTCAATCGCACGGAAGCTAACGCCCTTGCTGCTGTCGGTGCTTCTCTCGCTCTTGTCGTCGTCTTCATCTTCGCGTACATCAGCGACCGAACCAACCAGCGCGGATTCTCCGTGGTTGGGGCGCACCTCTGCTACCTCATCGTTTTGATCGTGGCGCGCAGTGTACATCCCCATGTGGGCAAGTGGTCTCGATGGGGACTGTGGACGTCGGTGAATGCCTTTGCGGTGGGCTATCATCCCGTCCATAATTCGTGGGTTCAGTTGAATTGCCGTGACCCGAGGGAGAGGAGCATTAGCGTTGCGTAAGTTTCTTTCCGACCGTTGCCGGTCTTGGTCAGGATAATCGCGAGCAAAACTGACAGTGGGTTGTGCAGCATGTGGGTGATGTCGGCCATCAGCGGTTTGATGATTGGAACGCAATATTTTAGGGCTGGAGATGTGCCATTGTAAGTTCTCCTGCCAACAAGGAAACTCGTCCAGATCGCAGACTGACTTGAATAATAGTTACCACACGGGACTACGGACGTTGATTATAATGGTTTCTGTGGGAATGGCTTTTGCTCTATTGCAGATTGGAATCTATGTACGTCATAATAAGCGTGTTGCGGAGGGGAAACACCAGCCTAAAGATGGAGAAGAACCCATGATATACGCCCCCTAGGTATTAGAAGAGATGATGCTGTGAATTCAAGCCCCTGTTGATACCGTTCTTAAGCCAATGATGTTGATGATGAAGTAAACTCCGGTTAGATTGGCCTGCCCTGCAATGGGCGAATTTGGATTTGAGTTGACCTTGGGCGGAACCTTTCCGAACTTAAAACGTACATGGAAACTATCGGACTATTGGTTGGGCGAGGTTGACGGTGAGTCCTTGACAGGTCGGTCAATCCGTGCAAGCACCTGCTGTACGGTACCACATCCTATACTCCATATACTGTTGTGGTCAGAGCCCTTAATTATCTTTCGATGGTAGTTAATCGCATCGCTTTGATCTGGGACGTTCCAGCACTGATCAAACCACAACGGACCCTTGGAATCTCCATCACCGATTAATAGATCCTTCTCCGCATAAAACACATCCACGTTCAATGTGCTCCCTTTTGAACGTAGAGCCTCCACAAGACGCGGCACGAGAGTGTCGTAGTCTCTCCAGTCACCCCACCCATCCGCTTCATCAACTTTTTGCAAAAGAAGTATTGCCTCTGGAGAGAGCCCCCGCACCCCTTCCTCATAGATGCGTTCTATTACCTTGTCCCAGATCCGCTCCTCGAAATCGGCGTCCTCGTTAGCCACGCTGGCAGCGGTTCTGTCATGTTTGGCCGTACTTGAGCCGAGTTTAACAGCTAGACCTTTGCCGAGTCCCGAGGCCATGCCTATCATAGGGCCGATATGGTTGTTGATGAGCTTTATAAACGTGTCGGTTTGACCGAGTACCTGCACAGGAAGGCTGCGGGCGAGTAAGAGAAGTTTCGAGCCTGTGTGCGAAGGTAATATCCAAGGGGCCCCGATTGCAAGATAGGGCATCTCTGGGTGAAGAATCTCAGGATGATGTACGAGCATGTCGAGGGCGTAGACAGTGCCACCGCTGTGACACGCTATAAAAACGTGTTGTATCCGGAGATGCCGAAGCAGCTCAATGACGACCTCTTTCGACGAAAATTAGGAAATGAAAGCGCCCCAAGTGCTCACGCAGACATGTTATACTTACCTCGCGAAACACGCAACCTGTCCTTCGCGTCGACCGGGTCAGTGCCCCCAATCCCAGGTCTATCTGGGCAGATTATTCGAGTCTTGTGTCTCTTGGCCAGCGCATCTTTGGCGACGTGAAGCAAGCGCGAGCCCATCAACGGGCTAAAGAAGAGCAATGCATGCTCTTGTTCCGGATGAGCCTCGTTACGATATCCGTAATCAGCATATTTGATCTTGAATGGGGCGTCGCGGCCACAAGACGGGTCTGCTGGTAACTCAAAGGTTCTACTGAACCGGGGGTCGTCAAGGAAGTCGTCGGGAGGAGAAGTCATGACTGCGGCGCGAATCGTGGGTGTGAGCATGTGAGCTCTTGGATGTTGTCCAACAAAGAGAGGAGCGAGTTCTGGCAATGATGCTGCTTACGCGGCAAGAACGTCGGTTTCCCTACTAAACAATTGTAAGGATCGGCATAATACGAAGTACGAAGTACTTCGTAATGTCCGACCAAATGAGTTGTTCGAATGTAACCCTATCTCACCTCACTCGAGACGGGCTAATTCCTGCAATCCCCTATTGATTTAGCTCCAGCGTTGCGGACCCACATTCAACGACGCTGATACAACCGCAACAACATTGAGCGGACAACCAATCAATTGCCGAGTAAACGGGCAATAACACAATTTTATTGAAGTATTGTCAATGGTGACCTGGCCGGATCAGCGAGTAAATTGGTTGAGGCGCTTGGTGGGTTGGGGCGACACAAAGGATCAATTGACCACCTATTCGGTCAGACCTCCATTCCAACACCAAAGCAACATAAGCTAACGTCCGTTGGTTACCACTGACCAGGCATCTCGTTGATGCCCAGGATTTGGCATCCATCCCTAAAAGGTCTGCCTGCTCATTGTATGCGGGAAAGTCGGGGATAGCATTCATCGCGATTTGGGAGTCGAAATGTCTCCGGTGCTTGACTCTTCCGATTCATAGCTACGAGAACACGCTTCAACTTACCAAGGGTTATGCGCGACTCTCAGGCGGACGCCCAGGGGTCTTCTTCTCGGACTCAACAGTAATGCCTACGGCTTCGAGGTTGTATGTTCCCTGCTCGGTACCCACACGCCCACGTTCGGCTGGGCACGACCTGCCAGATCTCGTCGAGGGAGGAGCTCCCCACGCCCACGAACGCCGAGAACCTCTCAAAAATCGAGGAAGGAGAAACTCATACAACCGCAAACAGCCGCTTATGTGTTATATGAAATAACAAGCCCCTCTTCTTCCAAGAAGGAAGCAGAAGCTTGGCACGTTCGGTAACCACGATGGTTAGAAAAGAGCTGGTCCCCCCTCCCCCCCTTCGCTGGTTCGATTCCCGCCTTGTGCAAAAAACACAGGCACCGAATAGAGTCAAGTGGAAGTTGGCCACTGGCTCCCGAACCCTCCACCAAGGTCAAAATAAAACTCCTGGCTAGGGTGATGCCTTGAGAGGTTCTCCTCTCATACAATTGGCTAATCAGGAACCTAGCCCTCTAAAGACCTAAGGTAGGAGTAAGGTAATTACAAGAGGTAGAGAGTGAGGACGGAGTCTTTTTTGGTATTTTGGTTTAACTATTTTTTCGGGAAGTAGTAAAGGAAGTAGCTATAAGTAATTAAAAAATTAATCGACTTATTTAACGGCGCTGGAGAAATAATGTCTTCTTTTAATGGTTTAGTGGAATTGCCTTCTCTCTACTTAATTTATGATAACTTTTTGAGTAATTGAATACAATCCGCTTCTCAAGCTAGACATGGATCTCGACGACTTCATCTTCATCTTTCTCCCAGACTTGACCCCCGCTAATTGTAAGGCGGTGAACACCGTTCTCGAGCTCCGACTTAACGGTCTGATCCTGAGGAAGGTCACCGAGGAGGCCGCTGTCAATAAAAAACGCGATTGGACCCTCGGAAACCTGGTCAAGATTCCCGTTATCGTCAAGGTCTAGCAAGCGTAGTTAATGTGCGAAAGAGAGTTATATAGAGCCTCGCGAAAGCCGTCCACTTCGCGGGCGCAAGGGGAATGCTGGCTGACGTCGTGAGGGGCTTTCGGATTGGCCCACCACTGCGCCCGGGCGCGGGTGAGTTCGACAAAAAGGGCGCCAAGGACAACAGGATGTAGTCCAATAGCCCACGGGACACGTTGTCGGACTTCGTCAAAATAGTCGATGACACTGATCTCCTCGAGTCGTGGAATCAGAACCTTGGCTTGGATGACGAGATCGGTGAAGCACTTGTCGACAAACGCCTTGGTGCGGATTTCGCCCTCTTGGCAGTCGAGAGCACGGAAAATGGCATCGCGCCAGCGCCTATTCTCGCCAATGGGGCGGATAACCTTCGTCGTATTGCCCGTGGGCCAGATGAGGCCGGTTCGAGGCCAGTGCACGGAAGGATTGTGGGATCGGGCTTGCGGCATCGCGAAGACTTTAGGAGTAACGGTCGCTTGAGGAATGATTTAGTCTGCGGATCGGCAATCGACGTGACGAGAATGGGTAGCAGGAGCGTGCCTAATACGTGTTGGCAAAGGAAGGGATTACGAAGTATGTGAATCACTCGGCCAATGTGTTGGGAACTGGCGGTCGATGCTTTGGGAGATGTCGCTATGATGAGAAGCAGAGATTTCAAGAAAGAACTCTTATTTCTACTTGGAGGTTTCAGAAGATTTCCATCGCTCTTGGGAAGTCATGCCCCACGATTCATCTCTGGCGCGAACAAAGAAACGCGTCGAACGCGTTAAGCGACGGTTGGAAGGACCGGTACGCCGTAGGGCCAATCTCCTGCGAGTCTCCCGCCAATTCCTGGCTCACTTAACCCTCCGAAAAAGACTGCGTTGTCGTTTCCCATCCTGCTACAGCCAGTCCAGCCGGCCCTTGCCTCGGTCAACCATCTCTGGCTTTTATACGGATGCAGGGTGGAGCATGGAGCAGATGACCGCGTCTCTGGCGCACAAAATAAGTATACAAGCCGCCAGCTAGATATACCGCGCCTACGCTGATGACAACAGGCCATTGAAACTGATCCGGACGCGAAAAAACTATTGTCGTTCCGTAAGAAACTAGCTCGAAGAGGTTTTGGAAAGCTGCCTCGACTGTTGAAAATGCGCCCCGATGGCCGGGCTCGACCTCCTAAGCGTCTATGTTAGTGACCAGGAACCCATTTGCGGAACTTGGGATAACTTTACGTCTTGAACAATGTTCTGCGCGCATAAATCGAATCCCCAGAGTCCCACGCGGCTGATGGCCACCCCAGCGGCAAGCACTGTCGAAGCTACGATTAAATTCGCCCCTTCTCGATGAACATCGACCATGAACCAGCTGACGCTCGCAGCTAGCCAGATCATTTGCCAAGAAAGGCTCCAGATACCGCCCCTAACCACACCGATACGAGCCATGAGGCGCGGTGCGATCCACGTAGCACTAAGTTCAAAGATGGTGCTCACCGTTCGAGCAATACCGACGTGCGCAGAACTATACCCGACTGAGATGAGGAACGTGATCATCTGACCCGAGAAAGAGAGCACAGTGAGGTACAGAAGGGCAAGTGAGAACGAAGGCAAAAAGGCGGTATGGCCGAAGTAGAACGGCAGCGACGAGAGAGGGAAGATACTGTGCGCCGTCGATTTCAATCGCTCAGACCATGGCCTTCGAGCTAGAGGCTCTGCATCTGGGGTCAAAAGACTTGACGGGTCTTCTCCTGCGTTTGGTTCGTCGGGCCGTGGCGTTCGACGCAGCTCCGGCACCATATTATACACCTAGGCTCGTCAGCTTGCACCATTACTACCAGGTTAGAAGATGTCTACAAGGGAGACCTACGGCTGCGATGCACACATACTCCACCACTACCGCTGCCAAATTCATTCCAAGAGTTGTCCAGATAGCCGCAAGCGTTGAAGCAATTGCGATCGACGAGATGACCAGCGGGCCAACAAGCTTGCAGAGCAGATCTATGCGACGGATACGGGCATTTAGGGCTATAATACTGAGTCAGTCACTGCGCGCATGAGAGATGCGTTGAGGTACGGTACACTTGCTTCTTCGGGCTGCTTCATGGCCTTCCGTGATAACCACAACCTAATATCCTCGCATTAATGTGTTGCCCGCTGTTTCTATTTATAAAGAGACATGAAAGTGGATATCTCACCCAGTCTCGCTCAACGGAGACGAGATTCATTACTGCGCACAACTTCTCCACGCAAGCCAACAATACGACGGCGGCGAACAATCCATCCTTGACTCCCTTTTCCAAGCCAGTTTTTCTCAGTTCCAGCGCCCAGAAAATCCCGCAACTGAGGACGACAGCAATGCGCTGCCCTAAAATGGAGACTCGGACGACAGTGAGTCGGTTACCGCTGTCGATCCAGGATCCGACCGCCTGGGCAAAGACGATAGCTGCAGCACTTCGCACCAGCGCATACACAGACATGGGCAAAAGGGTATCGGGATATATGGAAGCAAGGAAAAGAACCGCGGCGAACTCGAAGAGTCTCGAATTCCATGTTGACAGGAAGTGTGAGACGTATAGCCTCCATGTAAGGTGAGAAGGAATGGATTCCAATGGATTGCTGCTATCGCCGGACTCTCTGTCTCCTGAGCTATGTTCGCATGTCGCTGCGGGAGCTGGGGTCGGAATTGGCTGGGTAGTAATCACGTCGGCCGGACCACCCAGGGACTCTATCTGCCTGTCATGTTCGTTTCCCATTGCGCCGGTTGATAAAGTTGCACTCATTTTTCCGAGGACTCTGACCGAGGCGTTTTGGGTTACGTCTTGGTTGACAACAGAGGGGAGAAACGCCAGCTTATCACGTGGCATGGACAACAGTCCGAAACCGGTAATTCCTTCCCAAAATCTGGTCCACTGCAATCGCCGAAAATTGTCAAAAGCGGGTTTGAAGTACAAACCAGTCCCAGAATCGACTAATCATGCCACGGGCCCACGACCGGCGTGCCAGCAGGGTACTCGTTCAGGCCACGCCCTCTCAACTTCGGGGGCAGACAGCAACAAACCAGCAATAACTTCGTAAGCTAATGTCGTCAGTGGCCTGATACATCCTGGAAATCGAGCTCCTAATGTTGTCGAAGAAATTCGTCATCAGTTTCTTAGCGCAAATGGTCTTCCGTAATTAAAGCTACGTTGCTGCGCAATAGCTCGCCTACAGGCTCGATAGTAGCTCACCTCTTCCCTGAAGGCAGACGAGGGAGCCAGTTGTGTATTCAGAGAGGCATTGCTAACGGAGCCATCATAGGTCATGGCATATCCTAGTTGTAGGGATCCCCTGTGGCTTTGGCTGAATGGACCCTCAACAACATAACGGTGCTTTCATCGATGAAGCAAAGTGAACGTGGGCGGGGATAGATCATGGATATGAGGTAGCAAGAACAGTGTTGATTAATAGGTCTTCCCTTGACTAGAGTTCCCCTATCTCACGGCAGGTAGTCGAACCGATCTACTCGGGGATTTTCATGGTAATTGGCACACTCCTGGTGTGGACGCCAAACAATGTGACGCGTTTCTGCGTCTTCAGCCAGTCCGTAGGACTCGGCATCAACCTGGCGGTACCATTCTGGAGGAATCTGGAGAGGGTTTTCCAGGTCAATATCGCGAATCCGGAAGGACGTGGCATAATGAAGTTCCAAGCTGCTGCATTGTTCTGCGCAGCGTCTTCCGGATAGAAGGCAAGACCTCCCCCCAGGCAACTGATACCAAGAAGTTGAGTGCTCAGCAGTAGGCAGTAGCCAGTAGCGATGACGCTCTGCCATTTGCGTGCCCCGGCAGTATTTCTCCGGGTCGGAGGAATAACGGCGGCACCTGTAAAGATACGGTGGATCTTCACCAGGATACCAAACACAACCGCAGACCATCGGGTTAAAGATCTCCAGACAGGCCCTCGCCCAGATAAAAGGCAGGGAAGATGTGCTTTCCCACGTCTTGGTGGCCTACATGGAGCGCGTGGCGCATTCTGACCGACGATGTTGGTCGAGTTGGATTATAGCGTTTTTAATTGTCGCGAATGAGGTAAGTGGAACTACTGGTATCATCTCCGAGACGTACGGCCTTTCTAGTTATCTTTGGTTAAGGAACCTCCGGCTCGAAGGCGCTCGAGGGCGAACCCCTCGAGGATGTTATACTCGATGTGAACTGAACCACAGGACCGTATTCAAATCGATCAAGGTACACATGTATTTCCCTAACAACTGTCGACTAACGTGATTCATTCAAGCCATGGCCAACGGAGACTGTCATGGAAGTTTCGAAATGACCATTGCCTTTGATCGCATATGAAGAGAGAACCTTTCTTGTCTTTTCGATAAGCTCCAATCCAAATTGAGTGTAAATGGAGCTCACCGTTTCGTCAAATATAAATCCTCGGGGAGATCTCTATGTAGACCACTATCAATGAAGAAAGTGATGGGTCCCTCGGAAATTGTGCTGAGGCTTCCATTAATATCTATGTCAAGAACAACGTACTTGACGTGGGCCAATGAGTTGTGAAGCGCCCCGCGGAATCCGTCAATCTCTTGGGCGCACAAGATGAGGATCCTTGGGATCCTCCCAATACCTGGCTCTGGCGCAGGTGGACTCGACGAAGAGCTCGCCAACTATGTGAAAAGCTGGGCGAAGCGGCCATATAGGGCCACTTACAGTCAAGCGCCGATAACTGCGATACTTTAATCATCTGTTGCTGCCAGATAGCTCAGTCGTAAGTGGGTCAATCCTGACGCCAATCGACGACAGGATACAGTTTTGTTAGGGGCTCGGTCGCGGATCGTGTTAGAATGTCGATAATACTGACTGCCTCCCATCGCGGAATGAGGGCTTTGCCTAATTAGAAAAAGGCGGTGAAAGGGGGTTGCTCGTAATTTGCAGGATCTGAAAGAATGGACGAGTAGAGAAGATCTCTGGTCATAGCTTATGAACCTAGAGATGATGAGGGAGCGTGATGAAGGTGGAACAAAATAGATGGAGAAGATGGTTCTGGCGTTGGTGAAGAGCGCCATCTGCACAAGGGTTCGATGAGGAAGGAGTTGAGGGGAAGGAAAAAATCGCCTGCCCGTGAAGCAGGTCCACGGGTCTTGTACGCAGGAACTGAACTCGCAGCTAGAGTCACGCCGTCACGCCTATGGAAGGAGTGTTACTGACTGATTTAACTGTAATATTGCCCCCTCGTGCATAATACTTTTAGTCTGTCCATCTAAAGTCGCCTCAGAAGGGCCCGCGTGGTTGAATAACAAGCAATTATCTGCACAGCGCAACTTTTGCCCACCTTAACATGAATCCCAGGACAAATCCGTCTTAGTACAAACTTGTGGCCCAAACTTGACTTATATTCTTTTCGCTGCTACCTCCCAACAGATACTGTTCATATTGAGCATCTGCTGAGATGACCATATGCGGAATTTTTCGGGATGCTTCCTCGATGATGATGAGCATACGCTCCCGCCCTCCCCGCTGCTGCGATCGCATATTCAACCAGCCATTTCTAAAAAAAAGGTATCAGACCACTTATTCTCGAAATCCCCAACAAAGGATTCTGGTTGCCTGTCCGACTATATAGGTGAAGACTCGCTGTTTCCCAGCAAGTCGTGCCCCGCCGTAGATCTGTACTTGTCCCAATCGAGATCGAGCCACTCCTGCCGTCCTAGGCTTTCGAACAAACTCATGACCTCCTCGCTGGGTCTCCAGTCGCCAACTTGCCACTGCACCACCGGTGGTGTTGGTGCCGCAGCAGCAGCAGCATCGTCGTTCTTCTGCTTCTTACTACCACGCCCAGCAATGAACTTGACACCCCATCTGTGGCCCTTTCTCGTCGGCAGACCATATTCCTCCACTTCTCTATCGTCTGAAGGGTCCCACCACAGGTGCGTAAAAATCTCGGCGTCCTCGAGGCTCGGCATATTATCGCAAGTCAGAGACTTCGCAAACGCCGCAAGCAGGGGCTCGATCCGCTCCCTACAGGGCTCAGTGCGGAACATGTCTAGATTGTGATCGTACTCGTCGTCCGGGTTGTCGTCATACTCGGCGTCAAGGTCCATGTCCTCGTCTGTGTCGGTTTCGCGGGGGTAGTGTTCTGTGTCTGAGATCTTGTACCCTCCTTGTTCAGAGTCGTGCGGATCCTCGCCACCGGGGCCGACAAAGTACCACCGCCCATCTGGACGGAGGGAATGGAACTCGAGCCGGAATCGCCGCATCTGCGACCACTGCTGGTCGGTTGATGCCTCGGGACTGGGGAACAGGTCTGGAGTGACGACAGCACGCACGTCGAACAGGCTTAGCTGCACACCGAGCTTGCATAGGCCGACAGACACCGGGTCTTTATCCGCGGGATGGATCAGGTTCGGCCGGGCCACGGACTGGTCATGCATAGGGCACGAGAAGAAAGGCCAGAAGTGCAGTGCGGCCCTGGTCAGACTGGCAGGGATCCTTTTCCCGCAGAGGTGCTTCTCCTGGTCCATGATGGCGGCGCCGAACTCGTGGCGGGCGTCCCGCAGGGGGCCCTCCCACGGCCAGGTGTAGTGCTCGCGCATCACCCTACTCGGCATGGAGGCGGGCATGGGCCGTTCCCACAACCAGGGGGCATTCCACTCTTGGACAGCCGGCAGGTGGACGAGGCACTGCAGCGGCACGAGGGGAGACAGAGGGCGTATGTCTGTCGCGTTTTCGGCGCCGGAGCCGTACGACCTTGACCTGATGGCCAGGCTGCTCACAAAGGGCAGATCTGGCAGTGTCTCGGGGTCGTGCAGCTGCAGGCGGCGCGAGTGATACCTGCGGTGGTGGCATCCTGGCTCCTCTGGGTCAAAGTTCTGCGGCTGGATTTCGAGCTTGATGCCGATGCTGGCTGGCGGATCCTCGATCTCGTTATAGGCGGCGGCAATCTGCTCGTAAAAGGTACGGATGCGCACCGACATGTGGGCGCTGATGGCGATGGTCTCCTCGGCGGGTTCATGGCACGGCAGTGGCTTCTCCGCATATTCATCGACGAGGAGGAGCGGCAGCGGGAGATCATATTTCAAAACCCCGAACTTTGCATTTAACGCTGCTTTGACCTTTTCTCGGAGCTCACTCTCGAAATCTGGGTCGGTCTCGCGAAGCAGCATGTTGATTGATATAATGTAATAGACCAGTATTGGAGTTATTTTTTTTGCTTAGTGAGGGCGGGGGAAGTGGAGGGCGATGTAGAGTAGAGGGGAGCAGGAACAGCTCTAGGGTTCTGTTGGCCCCATCTAATTTAGAGCCTAACTTTTTAGATGTAATATTATGCCCCCAATCTGGTCATCTTCTTGCTTTGCGGGCGAACTTTGTCCTCCTATACGCCCAGACAGATCCGAGCACTTTTAAATATGCTCTCCTTGCCTTCTTCAGAGATGCCATCGATGAATGGAAAATTAAGCTGTCGAAGGAGAATCTGGCAGGTGGAGAAAGCGGTGGTACAATGTAGGAGTCATAGATCTGAATCATCCAGTGGGCCAGATTAACGACGATAGTGTCCTTTTTTGGTTTTTTTTCTTTCTTTCTTTCTTTCTTTCTTCTTTTTTTCTTCTTGTCTTTTTGTATTTTGTTTTTTTGAGATGCCTGGGCTTTGCCTTTTGAAAGTTGTGAGAAGATAGGCCGACGCGTCTCTTCTTTCTCTGGCAATTCTGGCATTGATGTCATGAGCAACACTCGCCCTGCCAGCGGTGCTTTAGTAGGATTCCACAGCTATTGAAGCTTTGTTGCTTATAATGAAACCCAGCATATTCCCCTTCTCTCCGGTCTTAAGGCATCCGCGACCCTCGAATACTTGGGGTCGAGTGGCCCCATAGTCCTCGTCAAATGGTGGCCAGGAACTGCTCTCTCCCCGCCTCTGGCACCGATGTGACCCCCTGAGAACCACCGTCATCAATTTTTTGGACGGCACCGTCGGCATATCTCGGCGAAGCCCTTCTGAGAACGGCGAATATGGCTTCGAGTCCAACCAAGTACGAAAACTGCAAGTCTAAATTTCCTCGATCATGGCATCTCGAGCCTGGGACGCAGAAGAGATCGTACGAATTTTATATGAAACTCCTGTAATTTTCATTAACTCATGATTATATGCAGACCTTCTTTTTTGTCTCATCAAACGCCAAAACTCCCAAGGCCTAACCCAAAATCCCTTCACGCCAAGACTTGCCAGACGATCACACCGTTCCCGGCACTAAGCAAAGTGCAACCCTTCGTCGTTAAATGCACTCAAGAGATGCAAGAAGTCAGTTTCATCGCACTTGGCAGCGCGCTGACCGCCCAACTTCGTCGACTCGAGCACACGACGGATCTTAGCAGAAATCAGTTGGGAAACCAGGGCCCGGGGGATTTGGGTAAGACCCAAGGTGATATTCCCGCCCTTGCTAGTGTTAACCTTGGCGAGTTTCTTGCTAGGGCCATCTTCATCCATCATGTCCTCATCACCGCTAGCGTCGCCCATCTCATCATCCTCATCCGCCGTGTCGTCCATTGCCTGATCGTCCGCCGTCTCCTCTCCTCTCAAAATTTTCCAATCCCGCTCGGGGATTTGATCCGTATTGATGCACGCCCACGTAATCCAGTTTTGCTCAACCATGGCCTTCACCTTGTTACCAGTCCACGTCGCCCTCAACGTCTTGTTCTTCCTCATGAAGCAGACACGCAACATGCCATCCCACTCGTCCCAGCTGATATTAGGGCGGTCCGTCCTCGGCTCTATCCTAACGACGCTAGACTCGACTTGCGGAGGAGGAGTGAAATTCTTCTTGCTGACTTTCATGACGTGCGAGACCTTGGAGAAGAATTGGGCGTTGACGGAGAGTCGGGAGTAGAGGGAGTCACCGGGGCGAGCAATCAATCGAAGGGCGAATTCTCGTTGAACCATAAGAATGCTGACTCGAGGGGGCTTAGGCATGGAGAGAAGTTTGAACACGAGCGGCGAGGAAATCTGGGAGGAAAGTAGAAGTTAGTAAAAATACTAGGATTCCCAGTAATACCCGATGTAGAAGGGCATTAAGAGGGTGTCGTCCGTACCTGGTAGGGCGTATTACTGATACAGACGTCGAAAGGCTTCAACTCGGACGACTCGAGCTTGATAAAGTCGCCGAGCACGATCTGCAACTTTTGTTGCTTCGGCGTCCCCTGCACCACGCAAGACAGCTCGGCAGCCATCCTGGGGTCAAGTTCGACAGCAATCACGTTCTTGGCATGGTCTAATATCCTCGTCGTCAGAACGCCGGTACCGGGACCGATTTCGAGGACCGTCTCGACGGGCTGTATGTTGGCCTTGGCGACGATGGCATCCGCGATGGCGGCGTTCTTGAGAATGTGCTGGCCGATGTTGGTGTTGAATTTGAAGATGGGCGCCCTGGTCGCCGCAGGTTTCTGGTAGGGCGAAGCGGCCGACGAGTTGCGCTTCGAGCGCTGTGCTTTCGCCATGGCTGTTTTGAGGTATCCTGTTCGGGAAGGGGTTGTTGTATTGCCACACCTGGTAGATGGGTTTGGGTCGTGGAGGCGGCGTCGCAAAAATTTAGGCGGTGAAGGGCGGAAGGGTGGTGGCAGCAGGATTTTTGCCCTGCTCCAACGCCGAAAATTCGCTGCGTGGAAAGTGGGGGAGGGGCTAAAATCAAGCTGCCAGGACTTTAGTAAGCCGATTTTGATAGAGACGCTATCACGTGATTCTTCGTTTCACGCCCAAATCCTTGAAGTCACGGGCAGCAACATGTATTTTTAGACTTGGCTTTCAACATTCCAAGGTGGCCATCGCCTCGGCATGATATTGTCTTGTTCGCTTGACTGTGAGGGCTCGAGAATGGCAGGTGAAATTAGTTTGACGGTGCAAATGACGGCAAAGAAGCCTAATGGTTCTTCCTTGCGACCGCATCATGCCTTTATTGTCCATCACATGTGGAGGTCGACGTTCTGAATTCTATGGTCTCCAAGGCTCAGTCAACATCTAGTGGCGCATCACGAGAACGTAAGGGAAGATGAGCCCGCCTGACCCCGTGTTTTAAGGCGAGCACTGCACATGTGCAGCTTCAAGAATGGATATATTAGAGTTTAAAACCTGCGATCAGGGTGCAGTTGGCAGTTTGTGTAGAAAATTAAGCTGAATTTTAATCGAAGGCATTTCCATGAAGCTCATGGATTTGCCATCATGGATGAGTCCATCAACCCTGAGCGCCATGTCGCCCAGATGAGCACGTTAGTGATTAGTCCAGCTCTTGCCACCGTTGCTGCAAGGCGAATACTGACTTCAAGTAGATTACTATTAGTCGCCACGATAGCATCCTACGTACCGCAATATCGAAGGATACGCAGACGAGATGATGCGACAGGGATCTCAATATGGCATCTGGTCTTTACGACCATCGCCTCCACAGAGCAGTTCGCGTTGCTCTTGGTGCTCTCGGTGATGAAAATACCGGATGATTATGATTTCCCAGGAGACGGCGCAAATAGTTTGTCTTCGGTTCAGGGGTGGCTAGATTTAGCGCAGATGGGGACCATATGGTTCGGCACATCCGGATTGTGAGCTTCCAAGGTTTCCTTCTTAATGAGTGTGGATATGTCATGGATGTGAAGTGGTAAGCTAATATGAAAGAGGCAGACTGTTCCTTTCTGTCCGCTACCCCGGATCCTCTGCCATGGCCAAAGCATCCGCCATCCTCGTCTATCTTACCTGGTTTTCGGTATCCCTGGGCGCATTCATCTTTCAAATCTTCTGTCGAGACTTTTACCGCGATCCCATCAAGCAAGCACAATTAACCTCAGCGTTCCTCGACTGGCACTTCATGGTCCTCAACCCATGTGCCACCGCCGCGATTCTACTCTCGTTCTTTGCCCAGTCGCACATGACGCTTTGGCTCCGTTCCCGTGGTGCCCTAAGCATCGAGAGCCTAGCAATCCAAGTCGTCCTATTCGCCGCTCTTGCATCATCCTGGAGTAAACGCTTACATCCCACCGAAGACGCCTCTGAAGACCCGCATTGTCGGCTCATTGCTTGGTACAACTCAGGTGGGTGGGCAGTCTTCAACAGTATCCTGTGGAGCTTAGTCCAGACCTACCTCTTGTTTCTTTCTATTTTTGCCATGTGTATGGGTCCACGAAGGAGATTATCTGCCAAGAAGAAGAAGAAGCTCCTGAAGAAGCAGAAGAAGAAGGCAAAGAAGGATTCTAAGCCGGATGAGACGACGCCCTTGCTGCCATTGTTCCATAAGCCGCCGGAGAAGAAGAGGAGGTTTAGGTCTTTCTTGGCAAAGTTTAAGTGGAGGAAGAAGCAGAAGAAGAGGCGGACGGTCAGTAGGTGGAGGAGGGTGTTGGGAAGGAGTAACACATGATGGGACAGCATAGAGGAGTTGGGGATGATGCATTTAGAGGTCAAGTTCTAGATCTGCATGTCATAGAGGTTACATTTTCGCAAGATTCAATTTACTGCTCTTCACTTGAAACCCAATGAACAGGCCCGCAAGGCCGTCGAGGTGCCAAACTGCAATCCTCGTGGAGCTAGAAACACTAAGAATTGGTTTTGTCAACATTAATTTGCTAATGGGCCACCCTTCACGATCCGGGATCCAAGATTCCAAGCCCATCCAGCTTGTCCAAACTCGATCCATTGATGCGCAGAAATCGGCAAGCTCCCGTTTCTTTCAACCCAAATTTCGACGCCAAGTCAGTCAAGTCCGCAGAAAACAAGGCAATCCTTAATCCGATACCGAGCATAGGTCAAGCTCCATTGATCTCGATATTAGAATAATCGATCAAAACAACCAGCCATCCCTTCCCACCTCCAACAAAACACCACCGTCCACAATATTATCTCATGCACGCCCCCGGCATTAAAAGTTACAAATACCAGAGCAAAAATCCCGGCCCCAAGCAAAACCGGCCACACGTGAGCGGCATCTCGTGGGTCCCGCAATCAACATATAGATTGGAACCTATATCCATGCCGGCACCCGGCTGGCTCCCCGCGCCCTTTTAGCCGGAGCCTGGTAGGTCAGTGTGAGCACATTTCGAGAGATGGGAGAACCTGGGCCCGGCTTGGTTCAACGCGCTCATTGCTCATTACCGCGGGCGGGTCTCATTTATGGCGGGTTGTTAATTGGGAACAGAGCGTCGTGAGCCGTGATTCCGGGGATGATGACGAGTAAAGAGAACCTGTTTGGGGCAGGATAGTGGCTTAATATAAAGATGGGGGGGATTCCGTGGAAGAGAGAAAAAGGTTGCAAAAATTCTGCTAACCTGGCCATCTCGAGATTTTTTCAACATTTGCCTTTGAAGTTTGACGCATCCATCGATAAGGATAGCGGAGAGTGGTTCATCGAAGACCAGCATCATTCAGTCACGATGCTCACCCAGATTCTCACCACCCTCACGCTGGCTCTCGGGGTCAGCGCCCACTGTACGTCTCGCAATTTGCCCCATCATCATAGCTAGATGTAGATTCCCACGAATCAACCGATCTCGCCCCGGACGATTTTTCAGATCGATAATTTCTGCTTTGCGCAAAGCGCCAGTTACTAACAGAAATCAAATCAACTAGACACCTTTCCCTCGATCCAGTCCACGGGCGACTGGCAATACGTCCGCAGAGCAGACAACTGGCAAAGCAATGGTTTCGTAGGCAGTGTCACCTCCGAGCAGATGCGCTGCTTCCAGTCCCGTGAAGAGCCTTCAAAAGCGACCTTCACTGTCGCCGCCGGCTCCCAAGTCACCTACAACGCCCTCCCCAACGTCTACCACCCCGGCCCCATGGCTTTCTACCTCGCCAAGGTACCCGAGGGCCAGACTATCGATACCTTTGACGGTGCTGGCGACGTATGGTTCAAGATCTACCACGAGCAACCCAACTTTGGCGGGCAGTTGACGTGGCCGAGCAACGGTATGACATGCATCTTTAACAGGCTCGCCGAGACCCATTGATCTGATCTCGTTTACTGATCTGCGGAATGCAGGCAAGTCTAATTTCCCCGTCACGATCCCCGCTTGCATCGCTCCAGGAGACTATCTCCTGCGTGCCGAGCACATCGGCCTCCACGCCGCCCAGTCACCCGGCGGTGCCCAATTCTACATTTCATGCGCACAACTCACCGTTACCGGCGGAGGTAGCACCGACCCGCCCAACAAGGTCGCCTTCCCCGGTGCATACAAGGCTTCGGACCCAGGCATCCAGATCAATATTAACTACCCCGTGCCGACGTCGTACCAGAACCCAGGTCCTGCTGTGTTCAAGTGCTGAACGGATCTACGTTTTTCTCTTTTGGGGAATGGAACTTGGGAATCGTGCGGGATTATTAGATTTTAGTGAGCAGCATTCCCGGATGGTATGAACATCAACGGAAGAAATTGAACGAGCATTGGTTAATTTTGAGAACATCTGGCGCAACGAAGAAATTGATTCTACTTGTATGTTTTGATGCCATTACCCAAGACGAGGCCACGATCTCGGTTCCTGAGGTCATCCTCAGCCGCTCTTCCTATTTCACTGCCTTTGCAGTGGCGGAGCATGCAGGTCGGTTCACGATTCGGACCGGCTCTCTAGCTCCTTGAGTCTGTTTTCTGAGGCCTGCGTGCGGCTGAACACAAGCCACACCCAGCGACAAAGTCCGATCAATCCTCTGTGAAAGATTTCCTAATCACTGGCGGAACTCGATTAAACTAAAACAGCACGGATACTAGCGTGGTTCAAACATTGGGGTTGTCCAAGCATGTTCGCAGATTCGATGACCCTTTGCGGCTACCCTTGGTGCAATATGATCACGCTTGCATGCAATACTGGTAGCCTGGCGGTGGAGACTCTGAATCAGTCTACCCTATGCAACACTATCCAATTGCGCGAACACTGTATGACCAGACGGGGATTCTTCCTGTGTGAATTGAGAATTCGAACCCTTCATGGATTCATTTCGTATCGTATTAGCTCGTAGTGAGAATGGTATATACATGTCTAAGACTCCAGTATCGCCAATTAGAAACACTCCTCCCCCGCTCCTCAAACAAGGACACCCATAACCTAAAACAAGAAGACGCCGACTACTTTTGATTGCTTTCGTGATCCTATTCGTTTTTCTCATCCAGGCAAATACACATGGCTGCCACGAGCGCCATGTCAACGCCGGGAGCAATGGTGACAGTGTAAGTCTGGGCTCCCATCAGGTAGTGCTTGGCGGTTCGGTCACGCTTGATCCGGGCGACCACGAAGCCTGTGGCCTCGTCGACGATGTCGGCCTTGGAGGACCGCCAATTTCCCCTCATGACGAGGGTCTCGTACTTTCCTGTTCGCGAAGTGAACGTGATGGTTGCTTTGGAGCCGATGACTGTATTGGCACAAAAGGTGTGGTTAGTGAAATAGAGTAGACACGTATTCCGAAAGAGGAGAGTCCTACGTTGAACTAAGCTATTTTTCACCTCCATAATTAATTGCCCCGTGCTATTCGTGACGGCAAAAGTCGCGTGGAGACTAAGAATTTTCTTCGAGATTGTGAACATGTGGTTTCCCAGCATGTCGGTCACGTCCTTGCGGCCGCTGAGAGACAGCACGCTCCCCTTGACTTTCAGCAAGGGCATGCCATTGGCGAGACGGATATCGAAGCTATCGCCGGAGAGGGAGAGAAGCTTTTCATCAATGACTAGGACTTCAGTTTGGCGGGCCGTAAAGGTGTCGAAGAGGCCGATGGGCTGCGGGGCGGGTTGGAGCCACTCCATTGTGTAAGAGTTGATCCTGGAATGAGGACTTTGGGGTTATTATTGGACTAAGTCAAAAAAGGGAGAAGAGGAAAATCTTGGTTTGTTCTTATGAGAAATTAAAACCATTAGACAGCTAAAGCGAAAGGCGAGAAAAGAATGATGTGGGCTAGAGAAGCCATGGCAGACTTGCGGAATGGAGCAGGCCGATATTTGTAGCCTGCTCAAGTATTGAATCAAGGACTATTATGGATGCATTTGCTATTAGGTAGGACAATGGTCTCGGGTATCTTGGTGGCGGAGCATGGGTAGGAACTGGACGAGATACAGCGACAGCGGGATCTAATCGTGCGGCTGAGGTGATAGGACTTCAATTTTTTGATTCTTGAAGCGGTCAAGGCCAGGTCAACCACGCTTTCTTCGGTTCGTTTCTTCGGGTCCGTCCGTTTTTGTTACTTAAAATATCTCAGCCCCTGAGGCTTCTCTTCCCACAAGTGGCATGCCCGCTAATGGTGACCTTGGGTGGACAGTCTTCCAGAAATCCCCGCCCCAAGAGACGATGGTTTGGAAAGCTTGTCAGGCCCTGATCTAGCGTCTTAAAGAAGGAAATGGAAAGGTCAGCATCAAATCAATAGTCCAGCCCCACACAGCCACTAAATTTAAGTCTAACTGTCCTGCAGGCTCGTTACCATGATGCCCCTGGATCTGCATGCTACAGCCTAAACTCTAAACGGACTGCTGTGCGAGCGGCTGTTTGAGGCGCCACGGTCACATCAAATCATTGGATCTGTCGCTCCAACCTAACATTTCTCGGGCGCGTCGAGGGGGACTTTCGTAACTCGGATCGGTAAACATTTCCCATACTGCTCAAGAACTGCAGGCCGTTGACTTGATCACGAGGCGTCTCACGGAATTAAAGCCAGGCTGTAAGATTCAGGGATTACAAATAGGGAAGAGCAAATCCCAGCTGCGTCCAAACATGCCGAAGCCCTTCTTTGGATCACTCCAATCCAAACTTCGGAGCCGACACCGCACGCGGGTTGCGCTCGGCTCCAGCTCGGTCGGAGAGCAACGGAAGGACCACCCTTCTACACAAAAGCGAATCTTGAGATAAAAGATGCGGCAATTTACAAATTAAGTTGATGAAATCGCATCTGCAACCATCAGCGCGTCTTAATCTGAAAGGGGAAGCCAACATCGTGGGCAAGCCAAGCCATTGTAGGAATAAAAAGGGTAGAAAATTATGAAAGTCAATGAAAATGAATAACTGAGGCAATAGCAACCGAAAAATAAAAAAGAGAGCCGAGAGAAGAGAAGAAATATCGAGTTCCTTCCCTCCCCTACTCCTCGATAATGGTCGTAAACTCAAACATTTCCTTGGTCGCCACCGCCTCCTGGCCGTCTCTATCAGTGCTCACCGAAACATCCTCCCATTGACTGAGCAGCTTCAGCATTTCCTCGCACTTCTGGCGTGCAGAGCCCATTCCATCGGACCCCAGTGCAACCCGCACCGCCCACGATCGGCCGGCCGCTACACCCTCTCTTTTGATAATGTCCACCATTCTCGCCGATGCTTTTGCCAAATCGCCTGGCATGTGTGCCATGGGATTTGCGACGTAATGCCCGACCAAATTGTTGAACAGAGGCTCATAGGCCTGGATGGATGGCCCGTTATTCCCGAATCCTGAGTCTCCCTCACTGCGTGGTTGGCCGAGATGAGTCGGGAACCCTCCGCATTCGAACGCGACACAGCGGAGATTCAATGGTCGGATTTCCTTGTGCAAGCCTTCGACATACGCACTCAAGGCGGCCTTGGACGCTGCGTAGTGGGAGAGGAATGGCTGAGAAGTCCACGCCGTGCTTGAGGATGTAAACGCGATGCATCCGTGGCCTTGAGATCGAAGGAAAGGGAGGACGGCGCGGGTCACGCGCATGTGTCCAAACAGGTTGACTTGGAACATGTTGTTGACGTATTCATCACTAGTGGTTGTTGGTCAGCGCTGGCTAAGAGTCGATGGTGGACAGGAGAAGATGGCTCCTTACTCGGCCTCCTCGGCACTCTTCATGGAGGACATTCCGGCGTTATTCACCACGACATCGATGTGCCCAAAGGTTTCCCAGGCTCTCCCAATCTGGGCCTTTATCGTTGAACTGTCGGCGGTAATATCCAGCTCTAGAAGGGCCACGTTCTCAGATTTGAGATTGCCGATGCGTTCTTCTACTCGACGCCCAGAGGCGATCACCTTGTCTCCACGGGAGACGATGTGGTCAACAAGAGCCGCACCAATCCCTGAGGTGCTGCCAGTAATGAGCCAGATAAGAGGGGCCATGGTCGTTAAAGTGCGATATTGATGATCTTGGTTCTGGTTGAGGAATGATTTGCAGATTTGGAGATTGGAAGTTGCAATCCATGGTGAAAATCGTTTTGGCTTTATACTTCCTTCCACCTTGCAAAAATCAGCATCATCTTAGCCGCTTCTAATCTTGATCTTGAGGTTGAGCCTTCCATGGATCATCAACGGAGCGTGTTCGGTCGAGCGACGGACCAAGACCAGTGTATTATGTCACGTGACGCGGACGAATCACTCCAGGTGCCGGACGAATACTTGCCCATGATCCGTCTCACCACCACCTCATCCGTCTCAAGCGAGACAATTTACCCCCTCGTCCGTCTCCCCGTAATGCGCCATTCCGAAAACGCCAGGACAATCGAAAATGTCGCACGTACGCAGGAAGATGAGAAAAGGAACTCGGAGTTGTGCCGAATGTGAGCTTCTCCGCTTGAGTGCTGATGTCTATCTGGTGGTGTGGAAGGCTCCCCATTGATTCGGGCCAAACCCGTTGACGTATCCTCGAGTGGACAGGTCGGCGGCGAAAGGTACGGTGCATTTTTGCCGAATCGGAGTCTATCTGTACGCCCTGTTTGGGTCGTGGTTCGCCCTGCATTGACCAACGAGACCTGCCTGCCGTTGGCGTTGGTCCGCGGGCGAGCTCTTCTACACACTCCACGTCCAACACGGAGGAAAGCCACTTCTCGGCTTCGGAGCCACATTCGATGTAAGTCTAGACTGCGGGGTAACAGGAAACTAGTAGTAAATGTGAATTGAAGTTCACACGGCTGATTCGGATTAGTGAACATTCTACAGACGTTCAAAGTGTAGGAGGGACAGAATTCAAGATACCGCTGGTATCCGCACTAAGCGTATCTCCGGTGCGGTTTGACCTTGGCTGCCTTTCTAACGTGTCCCCTCTTAACATTTGAGATTAGTCATTACTATCAGCACCGAGTCGCGAGGATGGGCGCTCCGGGGGACCTTCACAGATCCAGACTCCTTCCACATTTACGACGACACAACATGAACCGACCACCTCTTTTCTCAGCAATAATGATGATACCAGTCCTGGGGCAGTCTGTGAAAGGCTCCGCCGGACTCTCCCGGACTTTGATGCTCTATTGGCAACTTTCAGAATCAAAGGATTCTGGTGGAATAGCTTCCGTCAAAAGACACGTGCTATCAGTAACTCCCCGGTGGAAGACCTAATCTCATTTGCGACCAAGAACTACACAAGCCAAAAGCCTGCGGAAATAGGTCTCCTCGTGGTAGCCTACGCGCGTTGTATTAACAACGGTGGGGATCTTTATGCCTTAGTAGAAAGGTTGGTGATTTCCAACTTCGCCTACTTAACTACGGTGGAAGGTATGGAGTGCTTGGTCTTGCTGGCAAAGTCTTATACCGACATTGGCCAGCCGCGCCGCGCTTGGCTTACTTGGCGGCGTGGGTTGATGATGGCCCAGTTTTTGGTAAATACTTCCGTCGTCTTTCTCCTCCCAACTTTGGTACTTAGTTGTGACGCTGACGAGTTACGAAATCATCATCACCCAGGGGTACTATTCCGAAGACAAGGATGCAACTATCCAGAGGGTGTGGTGGAGCATATACCATGGTGACCGCTTTACCAGTCTACTCCTTGGGCTTCCGCATGGCTTCAGCGACACCTACTATGAAGCACTGTTAGACAGCTCGGCGGAAAATTCGATGCCAGCAGAACATTATTTCACGCTTCGCTGTGCGATGCTCGCTGGGAAAATTATTCAGCGTAATATCGTTCCCAGAGAGAAGTCCTTCGCTCGGAGCCTCGTCATTGATGAGGAGCTGGAGAAGATTGCATCTTCTCTCCCCGAGGAGTGGTGGCGCATACCCACCGCACTGCCTCAGTCGCATAGCGAACTCGATAGCTTAAGAGAACGGATTCTCCAACAATTCTACTACTTTCATGTCAGAAGCTATCTCCACCTCCCCTTCATCGCGTCATCTGGGGCATCTTCAAACAAGAGCGCTGTGTCCCGGGGCATCGCCATGACTTCAGCCCGCGCGATGCTTGAGCGGTTCCTCCTCCTACGGACCGAGATTGCTCCCGGGGCTCCCCTGTTCGAGTGCAAGACAAGCGACTTCGTGGGGCTAACTGCAGCGGTGATCCTGGCGCTTTGTCTCTTTGGTAATGGCGCTCTCCCTGACCCCTTAAGGTACGACAGTGATTGGAATTTAATCTCCACCACAAACGCAAGTTTCGAGCGGGAGGTTCAATCGAGTGGGTGTAACATGGCGGCTCAATGCTGCCAAACGCTCAAGGCGCTCTTGCATTCCCAGTACCCTCAGCCTGACGGGTGTAAGTTGAAGGATATTTTTATTCCATATTTCGGGCAGATCACTAGGAGGGCGGGTGGTCCCACAGATACGCCCGCTGTGAATGAGAGTCGTTCCCACAACATATCTCTTGGACCGGTGCTGCAACCCACTCCAAATCAGACATCAACAGAACCTACGGAGGAAACAACTGCCGACCTAAGGAGTACCGCCGCCTCCTTTGAATACGTTGGCTACGATGTGCCCAATATATTGTCAGTAGACAGTGATATGGTTGGCTCCTGGTCTGATTTCCTCTTGGATCTTAGTCAAGATTGGGATATGTTCACGAATTAGGGGTTTGGGAAATATGGACTAGTCGCGAGGGTCTCCTTGAAATTCGAGGCGACCCAAAGGCCTAAAATAGGGATACAGTTAGCGTCGATGGGCTGTACACGAGCTATGAGGTCTAACGACCAACGACCAAGGCCCGCATTACGAGCGAATGAGATCTGTTCGGTGTTCTCAAGGGATGGATGAAGACTGAGGAAACATGATGGGTCAAAGACAGCGACGAAAAGCGCTTGTAGATATACCCCGCCTCGAACACGCATCATTAGACTCCCATGATCCTTGGGTTGTCTTCCATTCTTGGAATCACAGTTGATCATGAGCCCCTCTGCGATTCTCCAAGGACTTGTAACCCGGGCAAGATTTCCAAGCCCCGATCCCTGCCACGTGTTAGTTTGTTTGCAGTAAGGTTAAAAGACTAAAAGTTCGATAGGTTATACAAACTCACCTATTCAGAATCATCCGAACGTTATCCCGTGCTCTAACGCCTAGGTTCTCGATCCGATGGACAGTTCCTCGATACCGTTTCATTTTCCAAGCCCCTGGAATGCGAGGCGGCCGCTCTATATTTTCTTAGATCGGGCACCACCTCTCAACCTTCGCTTCTCACCCGCCAATCCTCGACGATGCAAAATACCGGTTCTGGACGGTTCTATAGTCGTGACGGTGACACTGTGCCGCACCTGCGGACTACGCAATCAATTCGCTGAACCCCATGGGCGGTTCTGAAGGAGTGAGGAAGAGAAATACCGAAAAATATAATAAGGATATTACATCCGGAACGATATCAAGATAACACAATACCGTTACCAATGCATGAGGACAACGGGGTAGACGTTTCAATTCCCCTGGACCTCGTCCATTTAATTGTGCGTTGATTGTATTCAAAGGTCGGTTGAAGAGAGTTTCTTTGGTCTCGAACCATGTACGCCACCGCTAACATGACCACCGACGCTATTCTCATCTGGCACAGATGTCTCCCTCAACCCGTTCTCCAAAGGAAGGATCTCCCATCCTTTGCCGCGATACTTACGCGGCCAGATTCCGCATCTCCCCGGTGAGAGGATTCCATTTGGATCCAGGGCATCTTTCAGTGTCTCGTTGAAACGCATCAACGCCTGATCGTTCCACCCATAAGTTCGTGCGACTTGATCCGAAAGCGACTGATGGGTCCTGTTGGAAAAGCCCGAACTATTAGCCAATAGGACTGAAAGATGACGGGGAGGCCGTAAACCCGTCATGCGTCGGTCAGGAGAAAGTACACTTACCGATACTCTCCGTATCCTTCATTTGCTGCGAGCTCGATCATCTTCTGCATGCACTCGAAAGCTTTCTTCTTCTGGACTTTATCAGTGACATCGTAGAGTATTGCGTTGAGGCAGTGAATTTCACGCGCAGTAACCACGAGCTGAGGGCAGGGATCAAAGCCATATTCGGTCATGCATTTGCGGACAATGCCGAGAATCAGCTGTACTTCCTTCGGATTCAACGGGAGAATCGGAGAAAAGAAAAGGTGTCCCGAGTTAGGCGTCCAGTTGAGCAGGTATAACTCCCCCAATGTAGGCCTGCCAGCAAAGATCTGCTTCTTGTGATGGAAATAGTGTCCGTCAGGGAAGTCTTGCTCTGTGAGAAAATTTGACCCTGGTATTTTCAGGAGGGAATCTTTGATAATTCCAATGGAACCGTCAATGGCCTCTTTTGGGCCATATTGCGCGCCTGGTTACTTTCCGTTAGCGTTTCTATGAATGTTAGTCGTCGATAGGGTATGTACCATAAATAATCCAGCTGCACGCTCCGAAAGGTGAATGTTCGTCCATCCACCTATACAGAATGCCTCTCGGCACCGCTCCTTTCCCGGACCACAGCTTAGCTCTATCATCGTTGTGGCCCGTGAGAACTTCATGGGCCCCGTCTGCTATCTGCACCACACCCGAAAAGACGCGCTTGAGGATCAGGGGCTGGACTATTTCCATGATGGAACTGTAGTCCCCGTCATTCTTAAAGCTAAAGGCGTACGGGAAAACCTCGGTTTTTGGCATTAACCATATCCCCATCTTCGTAACAATGCCGAAGTTAGAATGGGTGAAGATTCCGTCAGAGTACGGGCCATAGCCGTACCTATGGTTCGTCAATATGCGTAGCACAACACAACATGGTTACCTGGGGAGAAAACCTACTGGTAGGATGCCCAGGTGGGATTTTCTTCGCCGTCCTTGCCGGGAAGAGCACCCATTCCGAGGCGCACCATCTCCCCGGTGGGGAGGACAACCTCCATACCGCAATGGTTGGCGAAGTGATCTCCCAGAGGAGTGTATCTGGCGGAAGTTAGCATTAGCAAAGGCCGAGGTAGTAAATAGGTATGACTGCTGAAAGTGAGAGATATCGACAAACCCAATTCCTCTTTCACAAATATTGCCAATCAGACTGCCACCCCCAAGATCAGGGCAATCCATCATAAGATTCACTCCGGCCCTCTGAATGGTTTCGTATAAGGCAAAATAGGTGACGCCTGGCTCCACTATGCAGGAACAGCTCTGTTCATCCAGTTTAAGAACCTTGTTCATGCGTCTACCCAGATCAATCGTCAATGACCCGCGAACGCGTGGTCCTGCGCCCCCGTATCCAATATTCCGGCCGATAGAAATCGGGAAGACAGGAAATTGGTATTTGTTCGCCCATATCACAATGGCTTGGACCTCTTCTGCGGAACCGGGGCATGCAGTCGCAGAGGATACCGTATCGTCATGTTCTAGAAGGGGGAATGCATCATGAGTGATTGGGTGTTCCATGTACCTTAAAGAATGTTAGTTGTCCGTAATTGTCAAAGGCCATATCTCTCTGGCTCGTACCATCCATCATCAAGGGGCTTGTCGTTGAGCACAACGTTGGCATCTCCGATCTTCCGTTTCAATTCTTCTATAGCAAGGTTGAATACCTCGCGGGAAATACCTGGCGGAAGCACGGGAACATCTTCATCTCGGATCTCGGATGCTTTCATCGTGCGCAGTCCCAGGTATTTCTTCTTTTTGTCAGCTGCATCCTCTCTCAGACGGCCGGGGACACCATTATGGTCGACTGGGAAAGTCGGAATATAGAGGGCGGGGTCTGAAGCCATTTCAGCGGATTGATTAACGTTTGCCGTTGTGCCGTTGCTATGCGAAGTGGGTAAAACCTCCGGAATATAGAATATGAGAGTTGAATGAGGTTTACAAGGCGATATGGAGACAAAGACCAACGAACTTATACACAGGCATAGCTACAGCTAAGATGGACAGTGAGAACCAAGAATCTCAAATCACTAATACACATTTAGATTCGCGTCCTCCACCTCCACCGTACAGGCCCCGCCCCCACCGTACCGGCCCCGCCTCCGCAGTAAGCAGTAACAAAGACCCCTCTGCCTAGGCCCCGACACGAAGTTGCAGCGTTAGACGATATACCGTTACATCAGTCTCGCCAATGACGCAAGGATATTTGCCGTGCTAGTTAGGTGGTGGTCTAATTCTTTGAAAAATGGCTAACTGATCAACCTTCGTTGGTGAGCCAAAACCATAAGACGGGACCTGAACCACCCACCCCATGAATCCGTTCGTTCTTCCGAAAAACCTAAACATTTGTAGTCTCAGCCATGCCACCTAAAGTTGCCGTCATTACCGGCGCCGCCTCCGGAATTGGCCTCGCACTGACCCGGGACCTCGTCGCCAAGGGGTGGAACGTTGCGATTGGTGATATAAACTCGCAAAGGGGTGAGGAACTTTCTGCTGAGCTCGGTTCCGCCGTGTGCTTCCATCGTACCGATGTCTCCAGCTGGGAGCAACTCGCAGTGCTGTTCAAGAAAGCCTGGATGACGTGGGGTCGAATCGACTTCCATGCTGCAAACGCCGGCATTGACGACAAGGAATCGCTGCATGGGTCAACATCACTGAGCGACGACGAGCCGTCCAAACCCGACCTTACGGTGGTCAACGTTGATTTGTTGTCGGTATTTTATGGCGTCCGGCTGGCGACACACTACTTTCGCAAGAATGAAGTCAAAGGGGGTAAGATTGTCGTGACGAGCTCGTCCGCAGGCCTGTACGCCTTGGCGCCGCTTCCGCAGTATTCGGCATGCAAACATGCGGTAAGTATTGCGATAAGATGGGAGGATTTGAGGGCTACTAGAGAGCTGTGGACTGGCTGACGAGTTCCCCCTCTTCTCTAGCTCGTTGGACTGACAAGGGCAATGGCCCAGCCGCTGCGTGCCGAGAATATCACGATTAATGCTATCCTCCCCGCATTCGTTATCACCAACCTTGCTCCGGGCTCGCTGAATAGCATTTGGCCCAAGGAGCACACCACTCCCATGTCGACTATCCTGAGAGCGTTCAATTTATATCTGGATACAGATATGACGGGTCTGATTGGGGAGTGCAGTTTGGAGGAGATCTACTTCAGAATGCAGCCCGAGTATGCAAACGCCAGCCAGAAATGGATTATTGAAGAAAGTGGAAGTTTGTGGGAGCGGGCATACCCTCCTCCGGAGAGGTGAGGAGAGAGACTAGGCTTCAAAGCAGAAGACCCGTTACCACTGAGCGATCGAACATAGTGCCCATTGGTGCAGCTTTACATTGTTGCTAGTATATGCTGCAAACATATAACTTGAAGCGTCTACCCTCTCCTAACGTCCACTTTGTGACCATTAGAAAAAGAGAAGCTGTAAACAGGTCTTCCCGGGTATCAGCTGCATGCCCCTTCCACCGCAGCTATTAAGCCTATTTATAAACTCGGCTCTTCTACAGCCAACTAAGTTTAGTGTCCGGGGTTGTTCTAGGGAACAGACACCCTCAGAGAACCTTTCTGAATTTGCTAAAGGAGTACTTCTCAATTCGATACAACCCACTGCCGAGATCCCAATAACTCTGACCAGGTATCAACCAAGGCATCATGGACATCCGCGGTCAAAGTATGGTTATTTGATGTCGCTATGATGTCATTGTCCATATCATAAAACGATAATGCCTCGCAAATGTTGATCAACAAGGCCATATCATGCTCGTGGATTTCGCTTTGAAGGCCCGTGTTCATGACGATGGCGAGCCAGCTGCTCATCGCTTTCGCACATTCTGTCGCGCAGCAATGGGTGCGAATACTGAGCAATCTTGACCGCACGCGAACCTTGGGACTTGTCAGCCGGTGGGTTGATACTCAGTATGGTTACAACGTACCTCATCAAACCCGGACTTAGCGATGCTGCAAAAGACCTCTGTGGCAGCAATAACTGCCTCCCGGGAATATAAACTCTCGCTATAGGAGGCATTATTGAGCCTGTTAATCTGTATGATTGCGAATTGCAACAGCATTGCGCCCTCAAGCTCAGGGTATGACGACGCTGACCCGTCCCAGTAGTCATGGAGCTGGGCCGGCCACAGCATGTGGCAGTTCCTCAATGCTTCAATTAGTGGACCTCTTGTATTAGTAGCTGATAGGTTGCCATTCTCGTAGTCTTCGAACGAGTTGTAACTGAGTGGACTTGACTTGGCGTGGATGACGGTTTCGAAGACGGCGCACACTAGTATAACCCTGCTGAAATTTGACAGATTCTGCAGCAGGTTACACGTATTCACCATGTCCCTGGAAAATAGCCCAAAAAGCACTTTCCGGAGTTTGACACGGCTGTCTGAGGATGATGAGAGCCCCTTTGAAAGGCCGTTCATCCCCAAATCCCAGACGCGGTCCTCGCATGGCAGATCAAAGCTGATGGTTTGTGAACTCAAAGGTATAGAACACCCGAAGCACATGGCCAATGAGACTGATTGCACATAGAACACGAAGGCCGTCCTGCAACGAGGTTAGGAAACCCCGATCTAGTTAACGAACGCGATTGACCAGCTTACCGCAAGATCTCCTCACGTATCGCCTCGTCTATGCGTCTGTGCGCTTGATCATGCCCGGGTTGACTCATCAAATTCAAAATCGCCTGGAATGTGATTAGAAGGGGGTTTGAACATGGCTCCTACATCCCACATACGCTTTTAGCAATCGCCTGCTCCTTAATCGCCCACTGGCGCTGTTGTTTCGATGTTTGCCAAGCCGCGTATTCTATCAAGAGCACCCTAGTCTGCAATATACGAAGTTGGCTCTAATGAAAATGTGTTAGTATTTATTGGGTATCCGTAATATTACTTGGCCACTCACTAGGGTCGTTGTTTTTTGTAAACGCTCCACTGCAGACAAGTGGTAGACCTTGGCAAGCCGTTGATATTCCCTGGTATGCTTCGCACCAAGAGCAGCCATGCTGTACTTCAGTTCTAAGGGGAGACCCCCCTGTCGAATCACTTCCCTATGCAACATCGGAAAGTAAGGGAGGCAGCTCTCTTGGAATGCAGCAATGCATTCTGTCAGGGCACTGTCTACAGGAGCACCAGGAGTGCCAACCTCAAATGCAATAGTTAGTCAGTTGATACTCCTAAACCAAAAGAAACGTCGTACTTGATCTAATGTTTGGTCTATGGCCGGCTCCTCGCTAGTAGACAGATGGCAAAAGCCTCCTAGTAATGGCGAGAAATTTACCGGTTCGGTGCTTTGCACATTAGTGAAAAGTTGTGTCAAACCACTACCCATGCCCGGTCCCGAATCGTGAGACATCTGGTGATCATCGAGCTCGAGAAAAAAGCTTAGGTCTGGATTTCCATTCTCATGCGTTAGCCAGTTGTTGGTGCCGTGTGGTGTCGATATCTCAACGTCAATCGTGCCCGCTCGCTGAGAAGGATCCCTCAGGAGCTGGCCGGGGTCTGCATCTAAGGTTGTTGTGCCAGCAGTTCCGAAATCTATATTTCCGGGGGAGGACGACATGCCCGAAATAGCAGAAATCACAGACCCTCCAGTCTCGGGTTCGCCTAGGGAGGACATGCTAGGCCGCCGAGGCGTGGTCTCGTTGACACTAGTACGAGGCCAAGCTCCCCTTCGAGGCTTTCGTCGTCGTTTTTGAGGATCCGCGACATGAACTTCCTGGTGTCTTTTTAACACATCCGCGCGATGAAAGCGCATATCACACCCATGATGCTGGCACACAAACTGTGGGGGACGGTGTGTAGATTCGTGT
The DNA here is from genome assembly GCA_002221725.1 of Scedosporium boydii. Classification (NCBI taxonomy): domain Eukaryota; kingdom Fungi; phylum Ascomycota; class Sordariomycetes; order Microascales; family Microascaceae; genus Scedosporium; species Scedosporium boydii. The sequence continues at coordinate 114,313 of NJFT01000122.1, forward strand.
CTCCGAAGGTGGTCTTTGCGATGGAAGGACTTGGCACACTTCTTGCAGCGCGGCATGTCCCTGCTGCCGTAATTCGTCCTCTTCGATTAGGAGCAGGTAGACACAGACTGTCCTCTCCGTTATTGTGAAGCTTCGAATTCGTCAAACTGATCCCAAATTTGACAAACAGTGAACCGCATGGCGTTGGATGTGTGTGGCAATGTAATCTGACCCGAAAGTCTGGGGAAGTGCAGCTGAGTGGGAACGTAAGTGGATAATTACCCCGCAAAAAGGAGGTCCCCCGGTTTCTCAAATGCGCCTGGCCGGGGCGGAAGTGGATGTCGGCATTTACACTTTGCTGTGATTAGCTTGCCAGGCGTTGCATGTTGGAACTTACCAGGAGCCGCCACTTAAATCAATCGAAGTTAGGTGCTCTTTTCGGGGATACAAGAACCGCTCAGGTTCGTGCCTGTTTGAGTTTCCTTTACAGGCCCTTCCCACCAGATAACCATAATACCCAGCAGCCTTGAGAAAAGTATCACTGAGTCTACCAAGCCCCTCGCCGTCCTCGAACGTGTGGCTCTATGCCCGGACCCGTCAAGATTGTAGGGTGCCTACAGTTAAGAGGAACCTACTGCTGTTGGTGCTCCACGTCTAGTCTTTACATTATTACCTAGTTGAAGAGTCTACCTAAGAATACTGAGACCTCCCCTTAACCCCGACTTCCGTACTCTCGAAATTGTCCGGTAGTAGATCTCCTAAGGAGTTTTGAAAGGCCAAAGAAAACTCTTTGTCTGTCCTTAACTTTTCGAAAAACTCTTCGCGGCCGCTGCAAATGGCTGGGTCCTCGGAGCACAATCTAAGGTAGTTGCTTTGCGACATTGGACTTGTTATATTCAGCCATGTATTACGGCGGGATTCGGCGGCGGCCCTCACGACTGCCTCGTCTTCTCCGCCCTTGATGCAACGCAGAAGTGCATTTCCGATAACGACGGCGTCCAGGATTCCCCCCGTTAGACCAAGACCGCCGACTGGGTTGTTGGCCTATGCGAGAAAATCAGAGATGTCAGACGGTGGCTCAGGACTAATAGAGTGAGGGTTCCAAAAGGGATAGAAGAGTGCTCACATGCGCAGCGTCCCCAACCAACACCACGCGACCTTTTATAAACTCCGCCGCACACCTTTGATGAGCCACGTATGGTTTTACCCGGACGAGCTCAAAGTCCTTCGCCCCAGGTAAAAACCTAGAAATTCTAGTCTTTGCACGTTCTCTAACGCTGCGATCATCGACAGGGGTGTCGAACTTTTCGCCGTACGCCACGCGCCAAACGTCGCTTAGGCCGGTTCGCGCAATGATGGCCCAGTTGATAGGATCGACAATGAAGTTGGCTTCTCGATAGCCGCCCTCTTTCTCGAAGTCATATCGCACATCAGCAGCAGTGAAACGATAGTTGCTCCAAGAAAATCCCTCGAAGGGTATGAGGCTCATTTGCCGCACCGCCGAATTGCAGCCATCGGCACCCACCGCCCAGTCGGCATCGATAACACAGTCCTCCTTGTAATTTTGAATCATAACGCGAACTTTTCCCTCCAGAGTTTCAACCCCCACACAAGGGGTAGAGAACTTTATGGTGATGCTATTACATCTCCGGATGTGGTCGAGAACGATATGCGCCAATTCGTGCTGTCCCATTATGAGTACGGCCGGTGTTTCGGCCGTGGGAGTTATCTCTGACCGTGGCGGGCCAAGTGCTGCCAACTCTGTCCCGTCGGCTTTCCTCCAAACCGGACCGGCATGGTTAATATACGCGTTCCTTTTTATGTCCTCCAGAATGCCCAACTTTCCAAGCTCGTTTATCACGACGGGCATATACCTAGAGCCCAAACAGAAGTGTCAGCATGTCTCCAAGTAGTCGAAGATAATACCACATTGAAAGAAATCCCTTACGCAATGGCTCTGGCAGCATCCAAGATCCCACGGTGTTTCTCAACCACCAATGTCGACACCCCCTTCTGGCCCAACTTAAGGGCTGTCAAAAGCCCTACAGGCCCAGCCCCAACGATGACAACAGTGTACTTGGTGCTCATACTTGGATCTTTGCTGAATTGCGGAAAGTTTACTGGTCGTTTTTTGAAGCCAGAAAGAGACGGAAGGCGCCCAGTTATTTGTATACTTTCCGTCGGTCCTGCCAGCTAACACCGCCCAATATGGCTCGCCTCTTCGTCATCATGATAGAAAGGGAGTATCTAGTTACGGTGGGGGAAAAAAAGGGGGGGGGGGGGGGT